>DWNE01003477.1:0-16613 GCA_018249875.1 Cecropterus toxeus | reverse complement strand
CAGGTTGGGCTGCTTGCTCGTTTGCTACTTCATATTCATAAAAAAAATACATTCTCGGAACTATTAAATAACTAACAAATCTAAGCGGGCTGCGGGGTTAGTTCGACTTAGTGCGGAATACTTTTTCGTAAATGGCGTTATTTCATTACGCTGTATAATATTTAGTTCTCATTGCAATCTTATGTTTTATGGATGTTACTTGTACGAACACGATGTTTCACATCTGACGGCAATTTTTTTTGATATATGGATGTAGCAAACGAGCACTCAAAGCACCTGATGGGAAATAGGTTCTGTCGCCGGACATTTATAATGAACGCCGGCGAAAATCAAAGTTTTATCAGAGGTTAGCCACCGCAGCATATAACATTGTTGTTTTTAGGCATAAATAGGTGTGGAGTTGGTGGTTCCGGTCGAACCACAAAGAGTTCCACTGCCTTTAATATATGTGCTATTGCTACCCTGCATGCGGCGTAAAGCCCTTTAGGCGTAAAGTACTATGAAATAATTTGTTTAAATGTAGCTAGCCATACTGCAGAATTGTAGCGTAAATTCACTAACATGAATTTCTCTTACTTTAAATTTCGATTGCAAAACCCTTTTTAGAATACAACACCGGACCAGTATCGAATTTAAAAGTTTCACACAAAGCGAAAAACCCAATAGATTTAACAACGAAAAACAAGTACGCACATGGTCGCATCCGAAAAAAACCCAGTTAGAGAATTCCCAAAAGCTCATGGATACATCGCGGGCATTATAAATGGAACTCATTCTTCACATTTCTTTTTATGCTATACAGGTGTCTCAAAAGCCCTTTATGATGAAAAATTCTCATTACCAACGCGATGGAAGCATCGGATTGAGGTTCCCTTTTGATGGAATGAAAACATTTGGCATAGTTTTGCCGTAGTATGTAAAATGTTTCGGCTCTGAAAGTTTTTGTTTAATTTAATTTTTATTTCTTGAATTTTATATTCATTGTGTAAATAATTAAAAAGTGATAATAAATGAAAACGTTTACATATTAACATGTAAAGACTATATAATTTCTTACATTACAAAAATGTTACCGTGTCCATGTAAATATTTCGTCTGAAAATGGTTTATTAAATTTAAACAATCGATCTATATTAAAAAACGAATGATTCTTAAGAAGAAACTTCTCGCAAAAATGTTATTCTCTAGTATTTCTACATATGAAGAAGATTTGTTTACATTATGGATGTATAAAATGGACATATGGGAATCGTAAATAAGCTACAACCATGCAAAATTGAATGTAAATAGGACCAGTGTTTTTGCGTGTTTGAGTAATAAACAGACACACGATATCGTTTTTATATATTATAATAGATATAAATAAATTCCATACCATAAACTGTATCATCATTGTTTGTTAATATCAAAAAATGACGAAGTATTTTTATGACATCATTTTCGATAAAATTTACCTCAAAATACCAGAAATACTCACTGTAATACGGTAACAAGTCCCAAAGTAAGTTATTGTTGATATAACATACAAAATTTTCAGACCCTTTCTCTTTCGAAAACAAATTGAGTGGGACGTTACTTTCCGTAAGTATATATGAATTTAAATTACTCGCTCCTACCTTTACGAAGGTACTGAGGCCCTATTTAAACCAATTTATCTTCGGCTGATTTATTAAGGACTCCCAAATTAAATGGAAGCCAAATATCGGTTCGTACTGAGACAGCCATTTGAATTAAAACCATGAGGCCCTTTCACTATAGGCTTAATTGAGTTCCAGAGTTACATTAATTTAGGCACCTTTTGTAATCATATTTTTTGCATTTCTTTAATTAAAATACTGAAGTACAGTATAGTGAAAACTATCGCCCTATTTTCAAACAAAGGGCTTGTTTAATGAACAATGGTTTTAAATAAAATAAAAATTCATAAACAAAATATTTCTGAAATAAATTTGTGTTTTCCAAAGTTCTTTGTAGGGTTATTAAAAGGTTTTTGTTTTGAGTAAGTGGCAAATTAGCGTTCGGTTAATTTCATGTTAAGTGCTTTTTAAGCTGCATGGACGTTAAAATCGGTGTTATATAGACCTCGTTTTATCGTTAACGATAACACTGATGTTTTAAAGTAGAAACTATACTATATTAACTATACTATAATTTTACTTTCGAAGTAATCCATACATATAATAATAATTAAATTCCGAATGTCAATACATCGTATATATTTGTAAAATAGTTATGTCCATAGAGAATAAGCAATAATTAAATTTTCATTAATTGACATTTTATAACACAAAATATTATTATATAACTATAACACAATATAGATTTATTGAGCAGAGTTTTTTAATCTAAGTCGCCTTCGTTAAAAGAGTAAGAAATTCATTATCATTTACTAATTCGCAACGGAAAAGTACGAAAAAATCATATTTTAGCAAGAGCAGATTTGGTAGACTTCATAAACTTTTAAAATATTTTAATAAAACACTCTCATGTGTTCCTTCATGATGATTTCTTTAATCGTTAAAGCGAGAAATATTTTTTTCCTTATACGTATATAGCCTTAAAAAGTTAAAATCTGAAATGCCAGCCCGGATCCTCAGATTTAAAGGTTAAATTTCTAACGATTAGGCTCAATCAGAAATCTGAGCCTCGAACCTCGTACCATCTGCTTACAACATCAAATTTCTAACTACCAGGATATCAGAACTTATAATCAATCGTACCCGTAATAATTGATTGTTGATCTCAACAATGAAATTTACTGAAGCTAAGATTAATCCCATCATGAATATGCAAATAACACTCCAGTAGGTATAAGGATTCAATCTAAATGCCTAATATATTGATAATGCTCGGTCTTAACAAGCTATCTGGAAATTTAATTAACGAGCAAAGCTCGGAAGTGGGCGTCGATCCAACTAGGTAAGGTTGAGGTGCTTGCGATACTTAGTGAAACAGTTAACAACTTTGATAAGATTTTGAAGGAAAATTGTAACTAAATATTTTGGTAGCACGTAAAGCACAGATAGGTATATTACTAGATTATATCCGCAAATACGTTTGCTGATCTCATATTGTGCTATACTGGTACATAAACTATATGTGTACTAAAATTCAGCGAAATCTGTCCACTACTTACTAGGTGGTAGAACTATCCACTATACCCCGGTCGAACTACACTGGTTTACCAGGTGGTATAACCTGTGTAGTTCGACCGGGGAGGTACCACCGCCACACCTATTTCTAGCGTGAAGCAGTTCTTGAGTTTCGTTGGAAGGGTGTGGTTGCCGGCTTACTTATATATGAGGCGATCGTCTCAGTCCTCGGGAGTAGCAACGTATCTGTGATTGACTTCAGATAGAACCCCTGTTCTATATGAAGTTACTTACAGATGTCCATGGGTGGCAGTAATCGCTTACCATCAGGTGGACTGCATGCTATGCTATGTTTGCTACTTCATTCTTATGAAAAAAAAAGTTCACTGCGTACTCGTTTGCTACTTTCATAGAATAAAGAAACTTTACTGTACAAAAATGTTTGGCGGTGGTACTTCCTCGATTCAACAATACTTGTTATACCATACAAAAAGTGTCAATTTATGTTAAGTGTTCGGGAATGAAGTCTTTGATCCAACACAAGATGAGATTGAACTGTTTCCAATACTTAGGAAGTTCTTAGCAACTTTGATAGGCTTTTGGGCTTTGATACCTTCACATCAATCATCTGTATCAAGTTATATGTTTACAAGTACTATTGTTGGAAGGTAGATTAATTATTGTTTTTATACATCTTACTTATTTTATAAATGGGGAAGTTTGTGATTATGCTCCAGCGTGAAGCAGTTCTAGCGTTGCTGGCTCCCTTTTATAAGGCGATCATCTTAGTCCTCGAGAGTAGAAGCTATGACCGACTTTAGATAAAAAGACGCATTCTACACTCATAGCCCCACAGTAGGATTTTCTCCTGTGTCGTAGGTGCCATTGACACACTAAAACGAATACACAAACACCCAGACCCAGAACAGAAATCTAAACTCATCATTCAGATGCCTGTCTGGCCGGTGATTGAACCCGGTACCAACTGCGCGTTAGATCGGCATGGTAACCGCTCGACAATGCGGGTCGTCAAAGATAGAACCCCTGATTTCTGTTTCAGTTTATCCTATTATCCGAAGTTATATCCTAGAACATCATAAAACAGTAATGAACAGTTCTCAATTCTACAAATTAAATTATTATTCAACACTAACTGTTAAATTTAATCCCGGTGCTGTGGTTCATAATTAAAAACTCAAACCGCCCGACTATAGTCACTTTGGGTAAGTAGGTGAGGTTTTATTCAGTATGCAGATCCCATACTGCATGCATTAATTATTTCTACGAAGATTAAATACGGCCCGCTTCCACTGTTTCTATTTTTAGGAAGCATTTATACACCTATGTTACGCGTTTTGTGTAATATATATGAGAATAAAATGACCAACGTATGCCCGGTTTAAGGTCAATCAATCTATGAATAAACATAAACGCTTTCTACACTCAGATCCTCACAGGATTTTCTTCTGTATCGTGGGTGCCATGGACACACAAAGACACAAACACCCAGACCCAGAACAGAAATCTAAATTCGTCATTCTCATTTCTGTCTGACCGGGGATCGAACCTGCTGCGTATCAGACCGGTATGGTGACCGCTCCGCCACGCGGGTCGTCACTGAAATTTATTGTGCTCTTATAACGACTTTGTTACGTTTTCCCAATATTTACTGTTTACATTTTTGCTCATACATTATATTGTACTCTATTTGTACCTAATAACAGCAGTTTTATGCCCTGCTGTGTTCTGGTCTGAAGGGTCTGACGGGTAAAGGAAATATACTCATGTGAGGCATTCCAAATTAGTCCTCAGGGGTAGCAACGCATCTGTGGTTAACTTCAGGTAAGATTGATCTTATCTGGAATTGATTACAAGTATCCATGGGCGTCAGTGGCCACTTACCATCAGTCGGACTGTATGCTTGTTTCCTACTTCTATACAGTAATAATAAAACGTGCATCGCACGTTAACATTGCCGTATTCAGGTATTACCTGTATTAAAAATAAAAATGCTTGTTCATATATATTTTTTTATTACAAGCTTTCGTATAACTTTGTTTGTTAGTACAAGTGTGGGAGGTTCAAATGTAAAAGATTAGTTTAAAGAGCGTCAATCCCTATTGATTGATCAGAAATTTTATTGCAATGTAGGTACAGTGTAAAGGCGGTAATTTAAGTAAACGTACTAAACTCGTACCAAGAGCGCTAGTTAGAGAGAATACAATAGTCCTTTTGAAATGTTCAAAGGTTATAGAGCTATACAACTCCTTTCGTTTTTTTAAAACTGTTGTTAACATTGCTGTATACTACCAAAAGTTATCAAGCAGCAATAGTTGTGGAGGTGGTGCCGAGAGGTTCTATTACCTTTAAATATTCTTATATAGATGTAGAACTAAATAATAATAACCATAGATACACATAAAGGAAATACATTTTATATATAGTAATAAGTATATGGCAAAGAGCACGACTCAGCTTTGCTAACTCTTGACCGAGGTCCCGAGAAGCGCTGTTTTCAGTCGCCCTCATGATCCCTTTGGTATTGTACGGGATTTGAGTGTCGCCAGCCGCTTCGAGTCTTCTGCTTTGTGTAAACTCTGTATGTGCGTGTGTGTATGCGTGCGTATGTGTATGTGTGCTTGTGTATATGTGTGCGTGTGTTTATATGTGTGAATGTGAGTGTTTGTGTGCGTGTGTAAATATATTATTATCTATAGAAATCATATTCATAAAATAAAATGAACTTATTAACCTTACTAACTGCCGCTTATTACGGTAACGCAATTAGGGATAAATAAAAGACTGCAAATTTCCCGCTCGTCCAGCAATTGTGGTGAGGCATAATTATACACAAAGAGAGTGTGCACTGCTCTGTAAATTGTTCTTTTCCGGAATAAATTACTTAAAACGAAAACCTCCCTAATTGCCCGGCCTAGTATGAACACGCTGGAATTAACATTCTGCTCACACAAAAGTTACCTACGCATCTATTTAATGTTTCAAGTACTATTGTTGTAAATTACACATTTAGCTCGTTAGCTAACTAAAGGGAACCTAAATAGTTTTAGAGAAGAGAAACACATTACGTGTGTATCAATCTTAGCCTTTATGTTAGTTAGGTGTTTTATTTAAAATCGAAATAAATTCATAATAAGATACACAAGTTTTTACCCGACAGCGGCAGAAGAAGGGTAATATTTTCCCGCGTGTCTATGTATGTATGTTTGTTTGTATATATGTCCATTTCTTTGGCACGCGCTTTAGCCCAAAGAGCTTGACAAATTGTAAGGTGTGATAAAATCATATCATTTGAAACGTCTTAGTTTGCAAAGTGACTTGGACTATATAATTTTTGACAATGGTGCCTGCAAATAGGAGAAAAAAATGGAGGGTAGGACGATTTTTATGCCATATATTGATAAGACATATTATATTATCAAATGAAATGTAATTAAACCATATAAACACTTTCTACACTCATAGCCTCACAGTAGGATTTTCTTCTGTGTCGTGGGTGCCATGGCCACACAAAGACGAATACACAAACACCCAGATCCAGAACAGAAATCTAAACTCATCATTTACTCAAACTCACATGAAGCATTACATTAAATATATCATAAAAAAAAATATTCTGAGCAGTAGGGCTTTTTGGTTTTAAATTTTAACAATGTTAATAGTTTTAAGAAATCATACAAAAAGTTTTTAAGTTTGTACAATATGTTTACTGTGCTTTTATATTGCTTGCTTTTATCTTCCATCCCATTTAACTAGACTTATTAACCATAGTTCGCTGTAACTGACATCTAAAAATATTTCTCGCAATTTTTTAGTTAACCTAAATTTCAAATAGGTCCTTGAAAGAGAAAGAAATTTAAAGGTGTGAGCAATGGAATGAAAAACTCGGCAAAAATACAGCTACCATTTTTAATTTTATTTAGGTATGATGTAACAAAAATACGTAGAAACAAGAGAGTTGCTCGAGGCGTTAATCCATTGTTTCATTTTGATGAAACCTTACAAAAATTACACGGAAGTTTTACAAAAGCCGCGTCTTAACCCAGCATTTTATAATAAGAGGATCAGGGCTCATTTCAATTTGATAAACATCTTATCGTGCTTTCATCTGTGCCAATGTGATTTTATTGCTATGCTACGTTTGCCATATTTTAATGTGAAGCAATTAGCCAATACACTTTTCTACTAGTACTACGTAGTCGATATTTTGTTATTAAAGAAAATTGACGATTTTTTGATACGATGTCTTAAGGCGCAGTTAAACCTCATTGTTGCCGTGGCGATGCTTGCATTTATTGTTTTTTGCGCCATCTGTCATAGATCGTTGGAATTATTAAGTATCGAACACACAAACAAACATAAATACATACGCTCGAAAAACATTATGCTTCGTCTGGCGTAGTCGGGTAATAATATATATGTATTGTTTGATACTCAACCTGAAGTGAGTTTCAGTATGAAAAAAATATATGCCTAGTTATGACAGTATTATAAATACCGTTAATTTTTTTATTGTTTCAATATTTTTTTAAATATACATTATTTAACGTTTGTCGCTTACCTTTACAGTGAGAAAAGATGGATTATAACTAAAACATTTAACATTTTTGCAAAAATGATAACCGCTTAGGATTCTTGAAAAGGAAAGTTTAAAATTGAAGCAGCATCTCGCCTTTCGCGATCCACTTAGTAAGCAAATCATCGCTCTAAACTTTCGTATCGACAGACTTATTCGGAGTTCTACAATATTTGTATAAACTTCTTTTCTAAAGAACAGGGTATATTGTGAAATTCCTACTTCATAACGTAGAAGTTGTTGAACTATTCTATTTCTACGTTATAGTAAGTGTTATGATTTTTCTAAAATGATGTGCGTATAAGAATTTAATTATCACTATACGGTAATGGAAAACATCCTGAGTAAACCTGCATATCTGGGAGTTCTCTAAAAAACAGTTCTCAAAGATGGTGAGGTCTGCCAATTTGCACTTGACCAGCGCGGTGGACTATGGCCTAAAATTCTCAAATTCTGAGAAAAGACCTTTGCCCAGACGTGGGACAATATTGGGTTGACGAATAAGTGTTATGCACTGCTGTTTTCTGGTCCAAAGGGAGACATACTTATCCGAGGCGTTCCAAGTTAAGGTAAGACTCTGATCTTACCTGGGGTTGATTACAGATGTCCAAGGGTGGTAGTGATAACCTTACCACCAAATGGACTGCATGCTCGTTTGTTACATCCATATAATATACAAAAATCCATTGTATAAATTTCCTCAGTTTATATTTAAGATTTTTGTGATTGTTTTTCAGTTAAAAAATGGAATAGCCTTTTTTTATAAAAATGATGTAGCAAACGAGCATGCAGTCCACCTGATGGTAAGTGGTTACTGCCACCCATGGATATCTTGAGCAATTTCATATAGAACAGGTATTCTATCTGAAGTCGATCACAGATGCGTTGCTACTCCCGAGGACTAAGATGGTCGCCTCATAGGTACACGAGAGCCGGCAACCACACACTTCCACCGAAACACACCAAGAACTGCTTTACGCTAGAAATAGGTGTGGCGGTGGTAATTCCTTGGTCGTCAACTACATTGGTTCTACCACCTGGTAGCTTACATAAATACATATACTATTTGTGTAGAACAAACGCAACCGTATTAAGCTTTGGACACCTCTATTTGTGTGTCAGTCTGTGAATATTTACCCTCGTACATATTTCCCCTGCGTCGAATACCATAACAGAGGGCGTTTATTTAATTTAGGTCGTTGTCGATGTATGAAATCTCCATAATTGTTTGAAGGTTGTAAACGTATACGTTTTTTGGTGTAATAAATATTTTATTGATCAATTAATACCTTATGTTGTTTTGTAATGAAGTAATAATTTAGTCAGTAACGTAAACAATGTTCTCATATTTAACAACTTGTACAGAAACGAAAGAAAGAATAGAAAATAGTTTTTTTCTCAAGAAAAAAATACATTATACAAAATACTGTTGAGGCATCCTTTAAGTAAATATTTACCTGTGCCAGGATGCCCCGCTCTTTCTTTACATAAAGTTACAAAAGGTAAATTAAATTATACTATTATTTACTAACTTATATAAAAGTGAGTGTAAGTGTGTGTGCCTGTGTGAGTGTGTGTATGAATGCGTCCATGCGTGTGTACGAGTGTGCATGTTTGTGTGTGTGATGAGTGTGACACATACATATTTGTGAATATGACTGACTTTCTATAAAAACAGGAGAGACGCACTTTTGTGACCATTAGTTGCTAATGATTTAAACAGTCAGTCAGTGGTCACATCAGGTATTATACGACACGTACATCACCAAATAAGATATGAGATTATTCTTGACTTATCTGTCGGATACAAATTCGTAGCTATCTCTGAATGATGTCTCTAAGTTGGAATGCCTCCTATAAGTATCCGTGTCTTATAGACATTCGCAGAATTTATATTGAATTGAATTATATTTGCTTCTTCTTCTTTTAACGTTTTAACGCTTTCTACATTCGTGGCTACGAAATACACCTACGACACAGAAAATCCTACTGTGGGGCTCCACAGTAGGATTTTCTGTGTCGTAGGTGCCGTGAATATACACAGACGAATACACAAACTCCCAGACCCGGAAGAGAAATCTAAACTCATCATTCTCATTTCTGTCTGGCCAGGGATAGAACCCGGGACCCATTGCGTGTCAGACCGGTATATTGACCGCTCCGCCACGCGGGCCGTCACCGCATCTTCTTGTGTTTGTCTTATTTAAAAATATAATATAGCAGCGTTTAACACTTATTATTAGACAAAAGATAGGTTAGGTTAATAATGCCACCAGCAAGCTTTTAAGCAAGATAAGAGATTTTTAAGCTTTAAAATTCACTTTATTGTCTAATACTTCGTCCGCGTCGTGTAATAAAAATAAAAAATGCTTTCTACACTAGTATTTTCTTCTGTGTCGTGGGACTCGTGGGTACCATGGACATACAAATACGAATACACAAACACCCAGACTCAGAACAAAATCTCAATTAATCATTCAGACGTCGGTCTGGCCGGGGATTGAACCCGAAACCCGCGTGTCACACAGGTGACCGCTCGGTCACGCGGGTCATCGTAATAATAATCCTTTTAAAGTTATTTTTGTCACGTAATCATTCGATATCAGCGGTCATCAAACCAGGAATTCTCGTACCACTCTGTTACTAGCCGGTTACATTGCCAATATTGGGCACGTCAATAATTTAATGCTTACTGAACCGATAAGCAATATTCACAATATGATAGAGCTTTGATCTCTCAAGAGAATATTGATAAAATATAACGCTTTCGTCTATAAGATATTCATGCGATGACCAAAAAATATCACAGACAAACAACATCCATCGACCTTTTGAGGACACTGCTGGACAAGGGTCTTCTCTAAAGGGAGTTTTGCCAATACTCACCGCGCCTGCATACATTTTTTTATCAGATTGAAGTAGCAAACGAACATGCAGTGCACCTGATGGTAAGTGGTTACTGCCGCCCATAGACATCTCTAAACATCTTCATATAGGACAGGGGTTCTACCTGAAGTCGATTACAGATGCGTTGCTACTTCGACAATCACATCCCTATGAATGTTTGTATGTCCATTTCTTTGGCACGCACTACAGCCCAAACAGCTTCACGGATTGTAAAGGTTATATCATTAGAATCGTCTCAGTTTGCAGAGTGATATAGAGGTATACAAATTTAAAAATGGCGTCTACAAATAGGAGAAAATAAGGGTCAATTTTTACTATATTATGGGTGTTAAATTAACGCTAGTAAATATAGTATATCTTTTTTTTTAATATGAAGTAGCAAACGAGCTAGCAGCCCACCTAATGGTGTTTACTACCGTTCATGGACATTTGTAAGCAACTTCATATAGAACAGGGGTTCTATATGAAGTCAACCACAGATGCGTTGCTACTCCTGATGGTCACCTCATATAAAAGTGAGCCGAAATCGTAAAAAAGTGAAAAATCGTATATAAGTGAATATCGTAGTATATTTACTTGACTATTTGGTCGAAAATCATATAAAGGGTCGAATTTGATATATCATTGTGAACAAAAATCGCTTTACGTAGGATTTTTTGTTTTACTATTTTTAACTATATTACTAGTTTCTTTTCGTTCTTTTCCATTAGTTGCATAAAATTTCTTTCCGTACCGGCAAAGGGCTTAGGGCCTCACCCTACTCGTCATCATTACGCTCACCTAAGCGCAATGATTACGTTTTATTGAATCTTGTTGAGTTGAGAACAACTATTTTTTCAATTCTCCGCTTCGAACAAATGTTTACTAACTAGATTTAGACATGCAAAATGTTAAAGAATTGTTTGTTTTTGTTAACGTCTACATTAGATAGCTTTCAAAGTCGGGTCTAAATATTTACGGTGTGTGTATTGAACTCACGAAAAATTTGTGGAAGTTATTGTGGAAGGCACCGACAACATTTTAATTTATTAGTTTAGTGTTTCCCAAACTTTATTATGGCATGGCCCGGTCATGATCTGGTCTCCCTCTTACGACCTACCAAAACAGTTAATCACGTTTTTAGGAAGGTAAAAACAGATCTTACTGTAAACAAAATACAACTGTTTAATAAAAGAAATAAAAAATAAGATGTTGTCCCATGACAAATAAAGCTTTTAATCCAATGTTTGTTAAAACAATAATATTGTTTCATAGTAAACTGTGTAAAAAAACAACGTAATGCAACCCGGTACATTATTTTCATGGGCGGTATCGGGTCGCGTCCTATCAATTGACAAACGCTGAATTAGTATAGAGACAAATGTTTGTAGAATTATCGTTATTAAATTATAAATCGGTGTTAAGATTTTAGATGAAAATTCATGAAACTACTCCAGCTTATAACAATATAGGCATTTTGTTGAAAATATCTATGTATTATACTCTTATGTACGTACCTACAACAAAATTCTTTTATTTTACTTTTTATAGAACTGGGGCATGACATTCTTTTAAGCCTTGGGACAGCTTTTCCTTGTAATGGTAGTCTTAATTAAAGGTTGGTAGGTTGTAATGAGGGTATTAGCATAGTTTAAAATATTTACTTGAGTTGTTGAGTCTTGAGTCTTGAATTTGTATAATTTAGTGTTAATTTGTGACACTAATTATTTATTGGTTGTGTTGTCAAACTGATAACATCTTTATTTTCTCTACATGTATGTTCATATTTCTCCATAATAAGACATCCATACTTCTCTATAATAACTTGAATATTAGTTATTTACATAACTTATTAAATATTTTAGCCTAAATTTGCTGTATCTTTAGTTCATTAATATATTATTGTATTCATAGGAAATTAATGATAATTATACGATAACTATTAATATATCCACCGCAATTAAATTGATTATTAAACACTAATATATATCTTTTAATCTTTCTTTCAAAAATAAACTATTATATCCAACTTTATTATCACTAAAACAGTTACCTAAACTAAAACATGATCTTTTTGAGATGTTACATAGGCTTGTGTTTCTAATGGTTCATAAGTAGTTCAAGCAGAAGTAATAAAAAATTATTTAACATTTGTATGATCCCAAAATATACAACTAGAGCGCAAGGGAAATTATACAGACTTATAAATATTTGAGTCATAGTACTAGATCAAATCGCAGTCCTATTAAGTTCTAATAATGGTGAGATTATATATCTTATTATTATGTGAAGTATCAAGATGTAAATATAAACATACTTCTCCGAGGCCTTCCAACTCTGTCCTCAGAGGTAGCAATGCATCTGTGGCCAGCCTTAGGGAATACTGATCTTGCCTAGAATTGAGCACACATGGCCATGGGTGGTAGTGTCCACTTACCCTCAGGTGGACTGTATGGTCATTTGCTACTTCTATAATATAAAAAATAACAAAAACATAAGACTTCAATGTCACCAAAAAGCAAAAAAAAAAACCTTTAAATATATGTTGGTTCCTTAAGCTTTTGTTGGTTGGGCACTCAATATTTTGTTACATCACAACGACGAATCTAGAATATAATCTATCCTACTTATACATGTATGAAGTCGGTTAAAAAATAATTCAAAATTGTAAACCACAAAAACGGCAAAGAAAATTAGACATATAAGGTATCTTCATTAAAATTTGTACATAGGTTAACCATAGAGTCATAGATAGCGTAAACAAAGTCTTAGTATTTTAATGTACCACAAATGTGTTAATTACATTGAGAAAACAATTTGTAAGAGTGAAGGGCCCTGACGACCCTAATGAATCTTCATTCCAATTTGCTATTTAATTTTGCTATCTCCTAATTAGAGCCGACTTTCATTATTGTTGTTTGTTGTTTGTTGTGGAAAATTAGTATCTTAAATAAACAATTTTGTATTGAAAATCTTTTCCAGAAGGTTATTTTATGTCTAGGCTTAAATTAGCATTGTGTGATGTAAATATTAGTCCTAAAAAAATGTGTCAGTTATTTTTTACGAGTAGTACCGTGCAAACAAGTGTGGAAATATGTAATAATACTATTCATCAAATATTTAATACAAGCGATTGCTAGTGGCTTTTCATGCGTTATGGCTTCGTAGGAAACCTTTAACCGTCAATCCTGGTAACAATCGAATAACGTCCGCTAACATCTTTTATTGACTTGTCATGGGCGGTTTATCAAATATCTGACTATCTCGAGACTTCTCACAGTTGAAGAAAAAAATGAAAAGCAAGATAACAACGTTGTTTTGTTTTGCATATTCTCATAAAAAACCTTTCATTTGATACCCATATCATGAAGCGCATAAAAATAATTGATTCGTTATCTTAGTGCGCTCTCGATGTAGGATCAGGATGTAGATTGACTCCTCTAAGCTATACTCTAAGCTAAGCTCCTCTACACATTGCCATCAATGAAAATTTTCATGTTGTCATCTTATCATATTTTCTTCACGTATCAAGTATTCAAAATTTTAGCTCAATCGGTCCTCAGGAAATGTGTCAATTTTCCTTGCAAGATTTGTTAACACACATAAAAACTTGAAGTCAATTAAATCTTGTAATCAAAAGGGATGTAGTCATTCCGATCTGATTTCATAGTTTTCCCTCAAAAATATTCATCAACCAATTGCTATTCACAGTATAAACAATGGACCAAAGTTGCTGAACTCGTCAATGTTGTCAACAATGCCTTATTGCACTCGTTTGTGAGCAAGATGGAAAAGTTATACGGTTCAAACATCACAGTCAACTAAATGTAAATTACCTTTGAATTAGTTCAATTCCATTGTTATTTTGCAACATAACCTCCCTTTCGATTGTAACTTTACTAATCTCGTTAATATTTTACTTAGTTAGTTGTTTTACGTTACGTTAGTTTGTTTTATGTAAAAGTCATTTGGGTGGTAGTTTTTCGTAGTTTGACAGAGATACGACCAAAATATCTGCTTCCTTACAGCGTCAATGTTAAACGTCTCCATAGGTCTTACACGCTTTTATGACCTATTGTTAATACTCTATTTTTCTTTTATTGAGAAAATTGTTATAAGTGTCTATTTAAATTGTATGTTATGAAAATTATTACAAGTACTATGTTATTAAAATTATTATTTTCTCGTGAGCCCTGCTTTTTTGCAGCTGATGTAAATATCCATCACTTCTACACAATTATACAGAAACGAGCTTTTTCTCGCGACGCCGCCCACTTAGATCGTATACAACGGTAATAGTATCTTATGTGTAATTCGGGCCATAAGTCATCTGTGTTTATATATAAATTTAATCCAAATCCAATCAGTAGTTGTTGCGTAAAATAGTACCAAACACACAGAAATCCATAATACGAGTATTAGTAAGATATGAGAGGAAGAATATACGATCATGTTCACATTTAACTATTGTAACGAATTTTACTGCGTTATGTTAAAGATACATTGTTGTTTTATGGTAATGTCACGTTCGTGAAACGCTATGTTGCAATTATTTTTAACAAAAGACCACTCGCTAGAACAAAATGGCTGCGAGGGAAATTTATGCTTTATCATCGCGTTCACCGTAATGTCGCTGTTAATCTAGATCGAATGTAATGAAAAATCATTAATGGATAAAAACGAAAATGTCATGTATAGTCGAAATATATACATTATTCTACACCTATTCATGTTGGCTTAAACTTACAACTAGAAGAAGTAATGAAGTAACACGTAAATGTTGGCTAAAAGCTAGAACTACATAGAAGTAACATTGTTAAAAATAGTAAAACAAAAAAACCAGACTGTTGCTGCTTAATATGATTTTTTTGTTCATAATAATATATCTGATTTAACGCTTTACATGAGTTTTCAACTTTATCTTTTTTATCGCATTTGTTATTCTAGAAGGTATACTAGAAAAAATCATGGTTCAAATTATTGACATAAGTGCTATTTTAAGGGTATTAAGACACAAACTTACATGCGATAATGTAAATGAAGCACATTAGTTATCAATTTGATAATATTGGGTATTCAAGGATTGCGTTGTTTTTACAATGAGTAATATACGAATATATAATCCTTCTTATTTTTCGAGAGTGTCAACGCACAGTTTAAAATAGAACCCCCATTTTACTTGACTAAATTATCACTTAGTGTCTATATCAAATGCTCGTTAGATATTTTCTTATTATAAAAATTGTATGTTTCGGTAAAACATACATTAACACGATTTACCGTCCAGATGTCCATCTGTAACCAACTACATAAAGGACAGACGTTCTATCTGAAGTCAATCTTAAAGGAGTTGCTAGTCATAAAGGCTAAAATAATCGTTTCATATAAAAGTAAGCAGATACCAACATTCCTCTACTGAAATGCAAGAATTAAAATGCGTTATAAATAGATGGGGTAGTAGTTTCTCCCCGGACGAATCATACTCATACTAAACTATAATGAAACCACCCTGGTATAACAAAACCGATATCGTAACCGCTTAATAATGCGGTAAGCGGGTCAATAGCAAATTTTTGCACAATTTATTTTATGTGCGGTCCGGATTAATATATTCAGTGTAATTGCATGAAACAACTGGAAAATTTAATCGCGTTGCATAAATATGCGGGCTGTGTAAAATAAATCCATTTTCAATATAGGCTTAATATTCGAATATAGATATTGGATTTTGTTGTTGTCGAGTTGAATCTTTTTATTGAATAAATTTATTGTAATACGTTATAATGTTATTTTCAAACATTTTTTTATAAAATGGAAGTAGCAAACAAGCCGCTCATAAACATCTGTTACAAATACCAGATAATAAAAACCTTCAAAGCAGTGATCGCCTAATGCTTAAAACTCGACCTCTCAATTGAGGGTCCAAGGTGCAAATCCCAGACAACAGATTTTTCTAAAATTATGTTCGTATTAGAATTTAATTATCACTGCTTTACGGTTAAGGAAAACATCGTAAGAAAACCTGCACATCTGAGAGTTCT
>DWNE01003476.1:0-16614 GCA_018249875.1 Cecropterus toxeus | reverse complement strand
TCCCCGGTCGAACTACATTGGTTCTACCACCTGGCTAATAGTAAATGATCAAATTTATAAAATTAACAAAATAAATATGCTTGCAATAGTCTATTCAGTCATAAACACTTTCAAACATAAATAATTTAATACGATATGTTTAATTGATGTTCCTATGTCATGTACGTAAAAAGGTCTCATCTTCGAATAAATCCACAATTTAGTTTAAATTATAATAACTTTCAACGGATAAGATTCATTTCTGTGAGATAAAGTCAATATATTATGTTACTCCAAGATGTCAACTATCAATAAACTAATAAAACTCAATAGTTTTGATTTGATGTGCCTTCAAACACACAGACAAACAGTATTACTTATTTCGAGTTCTCCAATCTATTTTATTTCCAAATAATATGAGATGCATAGAGACGCGGAATTAATTTTAATTATGTATATGGGTGACACTTACTTATGCATTTAAAACTGTTGCGTTGCGCATTATTAAGTAATCTACTTTCTAATTTCGGATAAGATGCATAACAAAGCTTTCTAAGTTTACCGATCTGGGGTTTCATCTTGAATATTGATTCAGTGTGAAAACAAAGAGCGGGTAACACAAGATTGCAAATGAAAGTTAAACATAACAAAGTAACATTTACACTTTCTGAACAAGTTGTTAAACTTATTGGTACTCGCTAAACACTTCACGTTTTCGGAAACGTAGTAAAGTACTTGTACATATGTTTAATATAGTTTTGTATAAATACCTATCAAGCAGTACTAAGAATATAGAAAATAATTAAAAGTAAAGTTCTTGATATCAAAAGTAATAAATAAATAGTGTATCTTTAAAAAATGACGGTTAATTGCAAAATTTAAGTACATATAAGCAACAAATTGTTTGAGTAGAATTGTTGATTAGATTACGGCTTTAATGTGGTTTAAGCTTTCTTTGTTATGTTTTGTTTCAATTTACTAATAATATAGTTATAGATAAGCAAAGATCAAAGTATAAGAAAGTATGCAATCTATATATATATACGTAATATATATATACGTGTATATTCCAAAGAAACTGAAACTATGACCATTTTGTGTTTAAGTAGAGTTGTTTGACCCAAAATTTGATTGCGTCCCTAGTTTGTTTGACACATATGTATGATGTGTTTCAGGTTCAGGAAAGGTTTGGCCACTTTTTGATCCGCTAGATGGCGCTGTTATCCATTTTTTTAATGCAGTCTTAAGCATGCCTGGGGCACTGGGTTCGCTGGTCGGCATATAAATAGAATATCACGCACTTGTAAAAGCCATAAGTCTTTAGTAAATACTGTGTTTACATTAGACCAAGATAATACAGCCATATACATGCACAGTACATCATTTCTTCTTAACAATAGGACGCTAAGTAAAAGTTGTTATGTGTGTACACACGTTTTTCGCTTCGCCCGACAAATAGGCATATAGCAGAAAGTACTGTAATTGTTGATCAATTCTATTACTGAAAGTTATCTGCTCCATGGTAGTAGAGCTCTTCGTTTTTTCATTGCAGCAACGCCACTAAAATAAATTTTGGTTTTTTAGTTTTTTTATTTTTGATATATTTTAAAGGGTGTTGATAATTGCTGAGATACTATTGAGTATATTTAGTATCACTGACTACTTAAGAATATACTTATGTACCTATATCACTCTCCGATTTCAGTCTAAACTTGGTGCATAACGAAATCCAATAGGTAGGTACCTATATTACATTTTTTGCCCCTTAAATGATCAAAGACGAAGAAGAGGTGGTAAAGGCATGAGTCCCCTTTCACTCCAACTAAATCGATAAGTGTGTGGGATTCTACTATAATCTTCTGGAGTAGCGCATGTTACAGACGCGTATCATATGCGATCAGATGTTAGATGAAGCACGTAAACTAAGGGATAGACGAAATAAGGTCAATTAGTATTTGTTTTATTTTTTACCTATAATTAAAAAATAATTGCTGCATATACCTATGTTCTTATTTCTATAGAGACAAATAAAAACTATTTTTTTAATATTCATTAAATATCAGACAAACATTATATTTAAGAATTGGTAGAATTCAGCATTTTATGGGTTAATGGTTACCCATAAAATGCTGAATTAGGATGAACAAGGATCTCGTAGATTAGAAAATACAAGTTTTTTTCGATCGAATACATGTACTTATGTACATTTGCGAATTTCATAAATTAATATGGTAAATACGTACTCGATTTTTAATTACAGGTATTTGTTATCAATAATCAGCGTACGAAAGTATTCAGTTATTTCATTTTTATCACATTGGAGTAGCAAACGAGCATGCAGTCCACTGCCACTGCCGGCCATGCAAATCTGTAAGCAATTTCATTTTTATTTCATTCAATTTTCATTCAGTTTTATATACAACAGGGGTTCTATGTGAGGTTGATCACAGATGCGCTGCTATTCCCTAGGTCTGAGATAATTGCCACATAGATAAGTGAGCCGACAATCACACCCTTCCACTGAAACGCAAGAACTGCTTCACGCTAGAAATAGGTGTGGCGGTGGTAGTTCCCCGGTCGAACGATATTAGTTCTACCACCTGGAATTTATATTATAGAATAATCGGCGTGAAAATATCCAGCTAGTACTCTAAACATTTTAATGGAAGCCTGGACTCCCGTTAATATAACTTATAATATAGTTAATATGCTTAGTACGTATAATATAAAATTCACTTGCAATAACTTAAAACAGTTGCTTTCACTTAAAACACCGCACACACATAGATATCATTTACAATACACACATGTACAGTATACAATATGTAACTCGGTAACCGGCAACTGTATAACCGCTCTGTGACAACAGAGCCACAGAAATTGATGACGCGGCCGACAGATAACATATTGTATTCTTTTACCTGAATCAGCCTTATCTTGTTTAACATGACACGAGATCGAGACTTAAAACTGATACGCTATCATTATGTAGTATTAGAACCTACATGTTTTTTAATCTTTGAATGATTCATTAATATTTCAAACTAGCTTAAAAAATGGTTTTACTCGCTAACCATTAGAGGTACATAAAAGTAATAAGGACCTTCCGGATAGAAAATTAAATATTAACCTTCGTATATGATATCAAAAGTTCGTATATCGAAATTAAAAGTAGCTTACAGACTGACCAGTTAAATAAGCTACATCCCTGCAATATTTCATATAAATCTGACCTAGCTCTTGCGTGATGAGTAACACAGACACAACACGACACAACAGCATCTCATTTTTAAATATCAGTATAGATAGTATACCTATATAGATTTACGAATATTTTTTATTGCATCCATTTTGTGATAATTGTTGTAAAGATTTAGTGGCACGACAAGAAACCAAAGATTAAGGGACTCTTTGACCACTTTACCTGGTCAATCGGAGCGATCAGGTAAAGTGTTCAAAGTCAGTTACCGACTTTTTAATTTGAACTAATATTATAAAATTGAAGAGTTTGTTTTGTTGAACGCGGTAATCTCAGGAAGTACTACTTCGAATTGAAAAAATGTTTTTGTATTGAATGTCCATTTATTGAGGAAGGCTTTAACTAACTACTAACTAACTAACTAACAAATTTAGCTAAATTTGTTTTTCTTATGTAGTAGCGGTTGAAACCGCGAGACACAGCGAGTCTTTTATAAATACACATGCATCTACATACATACCTACGTATGTCACTATAACCTTGTGAGTTTAACATTAACGTGCAGGTGAAAATTGCGTGAAATTACGTCATATGCTATAATTACACAGATTTCGTAATGTACTTTAATGTGACATTAACGTAGTAATATTTGTTGTTATTGCTTATAAAAGGAGCAGTTTCTCTTAAAACGAAAAGGTTTAAAGGAGCAGGCTATTAACATGTTAGGTGCTAGGTGGTAGAAATAACGTAGTTCGATCGGGAAGGTACCTACTACCGCCACGCTTATTTCTAGCGTGAAGCAGTTTTTGCGTTTCGGTGGAAGGGTGTTGCCGACTCACTTTTATATGAAGCAACTTAATGAAGTTCCTTATGGTGGATTGCATGCTCGTTTGCTACTTCTATGTGAGCAAAAAAATGTGTAAGAGTATGAGTTGTAATACATATAGGAATTAAAAGCGCCATACAAAAATACGTTAGGTACTGTCAAAATATGCTCACATATAAGAAAACTTAAATATTTTTAAACACACCTTTTAGGGTTTAATTATTTTAGGAATATATTCCATATTCCTAATAATTAGAATATAGGTATACAGAGTATTCATTGAATTACTTTTACTTTTATAATGATTTAAAATTCAGTAGCTTCTTTTTTCGTTCGAAATGAACTGGTACCTACCCTTAAAGAATACCATTACTAACTTAACAACCAATGCTTTTGGTAACGCAAAATATGTAAACTAGCGATAGAATAAAATTAAGTAGGTATATAATATTTGAACACCATTACTAACTTAACAATCAATGCTTTAGGTAGCTTAAAATATGTAAACTAGCGACAGAATAAAATTAAGTATGTGATAATACTGCAATATAAATAGAACTGTTATTAAGTGTGAATAGAATGATTGCGTATTGATCCTACGCTACTTGCGCATATGTGGCTTCATCGTGAACGCCGCGGTCACATTACTGAATGTGTAATATAACAGAAAGAAACAAAGATACCCTTCTGACAAATATTGTGGTGTTTCTTTGAAAGTAGCAAACGAACAGATTCAAATGACTTTTCATTTTAGTCTATTGTTTGGTTAAATACTCGTATGCGTAATCGAAGTAGCGAAAAAATATCCTTATAATATTATCCTGTTAAGTTACCCGTATATCTATACGAGTATGTCTGCCATGGACCGCTAGTACGAGGAAAACTGTATTCAGTAAAACTTCAAGAACACTTAAAATAGTAATACATTTTGCTTTTACTGATACTGATACTTCATTGCTTGTGCCGAACCTTTTGATACTAAATACTTCACCTGTTTTTTGTTGAGTATTACATCCGGGAAAGTCCTCATGACTAAGAAAAAGCTACACTTCAACAAGTTACTAAAATATTATATTCATTAACTTTTAATGTTTGTGCTTGTCGCTGTGTAGACACTTGAAAAATGAAACCAGATATAAAGCAAATGTAAATACACCTACATAATTATATAGTAAGTTTACGCCAACGTTAAAATATTTTAATACACTGTGCATTTAAAATGTCACCTACCTGCCAGGAACTGTTTAAATCTATTGAATGTAAGTAAAATACCGTTTGGTTTTTATAACGTTTTTTGTTTGTTATTGTTCGCTGACAAAGGTATTTAGGAAGTGAAATTAATCCTTGAATTAGTCATTTTTGCTTCATCTCGTCAATAGCTTGGGTCTTGCAAATTTTTGTCGAGATGTACTCGGAAAGATGGGTCTTATTCGAAAATAAACAAGTTGTAATCAATAATAAAATCGTGATAAAATCTTACTAATACAATGTCACAAAAGTTTGTGAGGTGTATGTGAGTTTGTATTTGTATGTTAAGATAAATCTTCGCAAACTTTCGCATTTATTTATTAGTAGAAAGTAAGATAGATTGCTTCTCATAATTCTGGACTACTGTTCGTGAACTTGTCAGTTTCATGTCACGTAGGAGGAACCCAACGACGGTGTCGAAGCAACGATTAATGCATATCTGACCTCGCGTGCGGATGCGACCCTCTTCCAGTGAAAGTTGAATACCATAAATTGAACCAAAGAATTCCATGAGATTCATCGACTTCCATTCATTCAATAATTCTTAGTATTGTTTGAATTATGAATACAAAGCGATAAAAAGTGTCTTTGACAATAATTAATTATTGCATTGTATGAAAACGTTTGTATTATTTGCGTTTATATATGTTTATCTTTATACTAGCTTATTAATGCGGCTCCACCCGCTTCAACAATGTCACAGTCACAGTATAGTAATGTGTATCCTGTATGTTAATATCGTAAACTATTTGTGTACCAAATTGTAGCGAGATTCTATTACTATTTTGCATTAAAATCTAACGAACACACGTTAACTTGTAAATATACACACACGTATAAATATTTCTTTATTGATCTGTGTATATAATAATAAATTCGACTTCTTTGACGGTTCGTCAAATATTTTAATACAAAATACATACGTAAATACAGACAAAAAGAACCACTGGGATGTCCAGTAAAGTTAATAATAAAAATGCTAACATCATCTTAGGTACATACTTAATATTATCACCTACCGAGTGCTGATAATGAATTAAAATGTAAGTGAAAACGGCAACATATTTTTCTGTTAAACCTTTTATTACTTGGTATTTTTACTCAAAAGTTTAAGTTTTAATGTGGGAGATTAGTTTTTTATTTCCGTTTCAAAAATAAAATTTACAACTTGTACCATTCACAGAAGACGGTGTTGGCGGAACGGCGCAGGGAAGCCCACATTCACCTTAATAATCCTTGTAAAAAATAATTATCCTTCGGAATCATTCTGTGTATAAGACGTATAAAAGGAAAAAGTAATTTTACTCAACCGACAGGTGCAATGGTAACTGGTTTTAAGGCAGCATTAACTACGCATTGACACTAGTTTAGGTCGACAGTTCCACTTACACGAGAAAGTTTTTAATATTTAACCAGTTTAATTAAACACTCGTTATAATTTTATGGAGTTTATTTAATTAAGACGGGTATGATGTCTATTTTTTGTAATACGCGTATTTGATAACGGTAACTCTTTTAATATATTTTTAGACCTTGTACTTCTTGTATAATGGACCTTGTATTCATAAAAACGGAATTTAATGAAATAAAATCTATCCTGTTTTTATTAGTCCTTCTAAATGGGTGGTGCGAATAGGCTTTTACATCATGTGTATAAATGATTGATTCTTCTTCCATTGTCTTAAAAACGTACAGCTGAATAGAACGTATTTTTTGGACTTAACACAGGAGCGACGACTGTTGCCAACAGTCGTCGCCTGTCTTAGTCTATCGTCAGAAACCGACAACCAGTCACGGTCACTAACAACAGGCAGCGACCGACCACGACAATCAAAGTAAAAACACCTGTCCGTTGTGTTATCTTCCTAATTTGGTTATAAAAAATAAACTTCATTTGCCTATTAATTGCCTACATATTTTGCAACCTATCTGCTCAAACTAGTATATTTAAGTACCTAGTAAAATATACAATGCTAGGTTATCGAATATTGAACGCTCAAGGTAATCAATGAATAATATCATCATTACATTTTCCTTTAACATAATCAAGTTTAATATCCTTGAGCTGAACTCAGTGCTAAGCATAGGCCAAAGAATGCCAATCATCTTTTATTTACTTCGTAATATGTACAAAGAAGTTTAAAGAAAATATTTTGTAATGCAATCTGCCAACCAACTCAATGACAAAAAAATAATCTCCATGTATTTTTCGGTACTGAAAAATATATATACTTGACACACAATTTACAGTACTGTTATAATTTTAAAAGTAATATTTAACAATTATATATACGATGTATTTTCATTTAATGAACAAATTCCAGGCAAATTTATTTTTTTGAGTATTTCAAATTTATCCTTACGAGTAATAATGCATCTATGATAGATTTCAGGTAGGACGTTTGTACCTTAAGGAGATTGTTACAGATACCCATGAGCTGCAATAATAGTATAAAATCATGTAAATTGTATAGGCAATTACCTCTTCCATACAAAACATCTAGGAACAAGTTCTTTCTGAGGACCAGTATCGAAATACATTAAACATATTTTTTCTGATATTAAGAAGAAGAAAAGAATATCAAGTTTAATTGCACAAAACATGACACGCAAGCTACTATCGGAATACGTAAAGGTCAATAAATTACCCGCATAATGCAAAGTACAGTCTAGCTGTTACAACCGCATATCGCATTAACCTTAGCGTAACTTGATAAATGAACTTGCTGTTGATACCGATCGGATCGGAACAGGTACCTATGTATTAACCGTATTAAAAGCCAGCACTGGCTTCGTTAATTTACGCGGTTGTGGTTAAGATCGTTCACACGAGAATATCGTACGAATATCGTATAGACGAATCTTTATCATTACAAGTATAAAGTTTAAAAACTAAAACCCTTACCCTATGTTGTTATTGTTACTACTCACGTTTGGTTTTTTTACATTTGATGCGTGATTTTATAAATTCTTGCAATTATTAGGTGATTGCAAGCAAAGCCGAGAGCAACACCCAATAATGTTTATATATTTGAAATGTGAAAAGTCCCCTATAGAGCGCTGTAGTCAATTTAACTTAACGTCATGCAATTTTAACCAGCGGACAATGAAGAGGCTTCTAACGACACCTTATTGTTCTAATTATGATAACTATTTTAGAAGTTATTAGGGAACCGTTCCACATAACATTCATATCCACATACAGGTCCAAAATCATAACTCTCCTTTTGCTTCGCCATAGTCGGGTAATAACTAGTTAACGCTTTCTGTACTCCTAATTAAGTATGGTATGGTATGGTTATGAAATTTTGGATCTGGATACGGATATAGGAACAATATTATATCGGTTTTGGTTACGAATATGTAATTATTTTGAATGTCCGGATAACTTCGGTTTTTATTTTTAAGGAATTTTAAACGTAAGATACCAATAGGTAACAATTTGGTATTATTTATATGTTATCATTTGCTTTTACAAATAGTCATCTTTTATTGTTATATCTACCTAACCAATTTAAAGCGTTACTTAATAAACTAAAAAAACATATCTCGAAACATATCCAAACTTAACCAAAACATTTATAGCGGATATGGTAATGGAAATTCTATAGTATCTCTTACAGAGCTCCATAATATCCGTAGTATTAATGTAGGAATTTTAGTATTTACTGCTGAATGTGCTATGGACATAAATAAAGTTAACACAGACGCCCAAAATCAACGCAAAAAGCTAAATTAATATTTCAGATAAGGTCTATTCCGCTTACTATCAAAAAATCAAATATCAAAAATATTTTATTGTCTACAACACTATGTACTCTATATCACAATGAGACAGCGTAAAGTTAAAAGACTTTAAAAATCTACTTCGTATTTGAAATGCATGTCACTTTCGTCCAAAAAAAAATATGCAAAAACTGTGCGGAGTTCACGATTATCGTGTCGTCCTCGTTGATGTCTTTTGTATGGGATTAAAGTCATCGTGACGAAATATCGTAACGAAAGTCGTGCACGATTTTTCAATTATGATTTACGATTTTTCAATTTCAATTAAAGAAGAATTTTCACAAGACATTTTCTTAATATGCAAATATCACTAACATGACAAAAACCGATAAGCTTTGCCATCGCGGTAGGTCTACCTTTTTGCCTATTTGTATGTACGTGGAAAGCACTACTTCATAATTATCTTATGTTGCCTTGGATTTATTAGTTTTTACACAATGCAGCGTACTTTTACGATACTAAATTGCCTACGTGTAAAATAGTAACTTTCAAGAATGTCACATATATGATATCACGTATTAGAATTATGTATATATATTAGTATGGTACTTATAAGTTCAATTCAGAACTCTATTAATTTAAAAATGAATATTATAGGCTCTGTGGCCATATTTGAAAAAATATATCGCTGCATGTAATTGAGATGATACTCAATATTCATCAGACCGGAACAGTAGGGCAGTACGCTGATTGCAGGGATGTTCACTTAGTGTGTATTTGCAACTGTATTTCATAGTTTGTTAACGCTTAAAATGTTATGAGCAGTGATAGCCTATTGGTTGAAACTCGGCCTCTCAATCGAGGATCTGGGGTTCGAATACCAGACGCACCACTGATTTTTCTAAAATTATGTGCGTATTAGAATTTAATTATTACTGCTTTACGGCGAAGAAAAACATCGTGAGGAAAACTGCATATCTGAGAGTTCTCTAGAAAAAAAAAGAGTTCTTAAAGGTGTGTGAAGTCTACTAATTCCTAAAATGGCCTAAAACTCTCTCACTCTGAAAGAAGACCCGTGCCCAGCAGTGGGTCAATAATGGGTTGACGACTGACGCTTAAAATACAGACTCCAAGTCAGATAGAACTATTATGGCCAAAAGAGCCACACAATTTAACAATGTGAAATTAGTCATCATACGACAAAATTGCTATGCCACGCAATTTTGTTTTGCAAACTCAGTGTCCCAGCAACTGTATATTAGTACGCTAAAGTCATAGTTATAACAAATTAAGCAAAACTCCAAGATAACGTTAACACTCGGTACGAGAAGAGCAAAAAAAAATGCTTCATCATTTATTCGAATTAAGATATGAGTGTAATTCTTATTGATGCTCAACACGTAAATCTTCAATATGAATAAACAATGACGCTCGGGACCTGCGTTGTTTACAACTTTCTATGGGAATTGGGAAATTGGGATATCATTGTTCTAGCTAGATGAGCGACCATCGGTGGCGATGACAAGAATCCATTATTATGATTGATCACACGTCGAAGAAGTGACATCAGAACCCGACAACGCTGATTGAAAATTAATTATGAAAATACCCTACCTTACCTACGTTAATCTTTTCTTATTTATACACAAGGTACTGGAGAATTCTATGTAAATCAATTATAGCAGCTCTTTTTATACTACTTACTGTTATTCAGCAAAACGGGTTATGACATTTTAGCCTTCCAATAAGATTCTCGCGTGAAATAAACGTTAACAATTCCACCTAACACTAAGATACGTATGTTCTGTAAACTAACTTTCTTCTCCAACGGTAAATTCGGGCCAAGCCAAGAATGTAACTCCACAAAACTCACATGACTTTCTTCGAAATCTGTACCAACGTATTGACTTACGAGGTGTTCGTTGCCTGTCTCGCTAGCGCATCACCTATCGGTGTCATAATTCACGAGTAAACACCGCAAGGGGCTACGTGGAAGGCAACTCGAGTAGTAGCGTACGAATGTGGAACAATGCGCTTGATACTGTACAACACACGGAATCGAGCCCTAATTTCCTCAGAATGTGGCTTCAGTCACCTGACAGAGAGTAAACACTGAAGAGGCAAATTTACCGTTAAGGTCCGCTGCTGTGGCACTATCAGGCGCCTGCGCTCTTCCTCGTCATATCACAATCACTTGGTGCAAACAGACACTCGGTTGGATCACTCACACGGTCACCGGTCACAGATCTTCGGGCATTTCGTCGTTCGCGTACGGTATCGGTGTGTGCGGTAGGGCCGCGTCGAGTGCGCACAGGCCACAGGACTACCAAATGCGACGGAGCGTGAATGTTAACCTACCTGTAGCGCTTGCGTGTCGCCCGTTCGCCCACCGGACCGAGGCGCCTGCTTTACCGACCGCGCGCGCCGCCGCACTCAACACAGCCTCTCACTCGCAATAATATACGACAACAATCACACACTGGACATTAAATTTACTTTGTAAACGTTATATGCAGTTCATGTGACAAAAGACTGGAAAAAACTATTACTGTACAAGATCTATTTCACGTTAATCAACATTGACACAGCCTTATACTGTTTTACCAAGAGACACTGCGCCATCTACTGATGAAGCAACGAACATGGAAAACTAACACCACAATAAAAGTGATGCTAACTTTATTAAATCTAGTTTGTTATTCACATTAAATTCAATTTTAGTACTAGTAGTTAATTAACGATAGTTTGATCTGTTTGTGGAATATAACGATTGTAAAACCCTTCGACGAGAATTTCATTCAAGTCTCAAAACGTTGTAGTGTGGTACTTTTCTGCTTCGTTCTCTGGCAGTTAACTAAAGGTTATTGATTCAAGATGTAGTTCGGCTGTTTCACGTTAGATGGCGACATCGACACCTTAAAAGCCTTAATTATCATTTTAGCTGAAATTAAAAACTATACGTACTTAAGTGATTCATTGTTTCAACAATTATCTAATAATCGTTTAATAACGTATAATATAGCTATTATATTGCATAATAGGTAAAACTGTCGGTTATATGTAATAAGTATAATAAGTATATAACGAAAATGTAAGTTTTCATTGAATCTAATGTAGTCGGTAATTAATTCTACTACATATTTATTTGACACATTGCAGATCTTGTCACATCCTGTACAAATCGAAACAAAATAAAACGTCATAATCATTTAATAACGATACGTAATCCGGATCGGCGCGGCGTAAGCGCCCAATATTTTTTGTTCTATGACACGGTTGGTCTATGTATTATACGTAATTATGTGAACAAAACATCTATAAAAAGATTTTATACAATGTTTCATCTTGCTACGTAGAACCTATTTCAGATCACGTGAACTGTTTGTTTTCAACTTAGATTATTATCCATTTAGATTATTATGCATGGACAATGATTTATGATTGAACATTACTGACATATACGCTTATCATAGTACATGTTTTCTTTACACGTGGACACTAATACAAGTAAGGTTCTCATTCATTTCATCTTAGTTCCTTCCTTGTTTATATCTCACAGTATATCTAACTAAATTATCTGCTATTTACTGATAAATTTGATATAATAACTAGTACTTTGTGATTTATTTAAATATCATTTTTAAATGAGATGAATTTCAAGATAATTAAATACGTTCATTATCTTTGATCAAATATTAATCGAAGTTTATAATTTAGATTGTAAATATTGTGTTGGTAATATATAATAGCTAGCATAACGTAAGAAAAGCGCTGGAGAGTTCCCCTGAAGATCCCGGATCTTCCCAATATGCGTAGTGATAACCGAGGGGGTTTTAAACGTAAGGCATCTTCCATAATCTTCAAAAGGTCGGTTACCTTTGAAGATTTCCCCTCTGATTATTTACAAAATTTCGCTTCACTAAAAAATCACTTTTCATTTAAGCATTTACATACAATACTCCATGTATTGTATGTAAATCTACAATTAAGCTACTAATAGGACTAATTGGATAAATGGTTCTTTTACATTTATAAACTACTAGCTGAAGTACTCGTGCTTAGCTACGGGACATAAATAAATTAAAATATGAAGGTTACTGTAAAACAATATTAAAAAGTAAAACGAAAGTCTGATTGGATTAAAAATAATTTAAATATAAATTAAAATTAAAAACAGAAATATCTAAATCTGAGGGTGTATCTAACTCAAGGGTTGTAGTGACGTCACTAAAATAGACGCCATCTTTAAACAGTGCAAAATATTGTAATCATAAATAGCCTATAAGTTGACCAGATGAATAAGCTACATCTATGGCAAATTTCATGTAAATAGGACTGGTGGTTCTTCCATGATTAAAAAACATGATTTCTGCACTCAGCCCCATACTAGGATTTTCTCCTGTGTCGTGGGTGCCATGGACATACACAAACACCCAGACCCAGAACAGAAATCTGAACTTATCATTCATATTTCAGTCTGGCCGGGGATCGAACCCGGGACCCACTGCGCGTCAGACCGATATGGTGACCGCTCGGCCACGCGGTCGACACGCGGTCGATTGAGTAACAAACAGACACATCACCTCATTTATATTAACATTAAGTAACAATATCTGTAGAGTTTAGGTGTATGGAGTAATATGTAATTAAACCGATAGACTTCTTCCCTAAATTAGTAAATGGAAAAGATGCAACTTATGAACCGGTTTAACGTCAATACTAAAAAGCTACTGACAAGCTTAACTAACTAGAATTAAGTTTCATCAACTTAGAGAGAGCAGCAACGTATTTTATTTAACGTTTTTAAGTATATTGACGATATGATAATTTTGACGTTTTATGACCTTTTACAATCAATGTACTTAGGTATTAGGATTATAGGTTTTACCAACACAAATTTTATATTATAAAGATTGAAGAAAAAGTTGTCATTGCCACCCATAGAACCCCTATTCTATACGAAGTTGTTTGTTGTCCATGGGCGGCTGTAACCACTTACCATCAGGACTACCAGGTGGACTGCAAGCTCGTTTATACTTCATTTTTTATAAAAAAAGTAACTACGGAGAACGGCTTTCTTCCTGAAGCTGATCGCAGATGTCGCTCCCTGTGATTATGATGATCGGCTCCTATGTCAGTAAGCTTGCATGCACAACCTTCCTCCGTAACGCAAAAATACTTTACGCCAAAAACTGGTATGGCGGTGGTACAACCTGGTTTTAGCTACAATTGTTTTATCTCTATTGCAATAGTTTTATCCCTGTTGCATGTTAAAGAGATACAAAATACATATACAGAAGCAAACCTGTTGGACTAGACTGATTTTTTTAAATGAGCAAAACAAGCAAGACAAGAGTGACAAGCTATGAGAACTAGAGATGTGAAAAAATAATTGATTTTTTTTTTTTTAGAAAAATCGATTTTTATAAATCGATGTGTTGACCATAAATAATCGATATTAAATTAATTGATTTTTTATTTATACTTTCGATTTTTTGCCGTAGCTCTAGATTTCTAAAAAGATTATTTATTTAATAGTTTCACGTATTTACGGTATTTTAACAGCAGCTCGATAATAGAATTACTTGCAACGCCATCTAGTGCCTATTGTTTGTGGCGTTTTGTATAAAATGTCAACTAAATGAACAAAAAGTATTTGTGGACTAACTTTATAATAAAAAAAAAAAAAACATCGATTTTTAAAAATTCGATTATTTTTTTGTAAAAACATCGTTTTTTGGAAAATCGATTGTTTGATTAAAATGTAAAATCGATTTTTGCCCAGCAACGTTACGTCCCTAATAACAACTGTCACCTGACAATCCCAACAAATCGTCTGTAGGTACAATAGATTCTCGTACGAACGGGTGTTTTCGTTCATTCAACGCACGCAGTAATAGGGCGTTGAATGGACCAAAGGACCAGTGCTGTAACTCGTAACGCCATACACTAGTGAAGCAAAACATAATATCCATTCATGACAGAGTACGCAACAAGCCATTCGTCATTGACCGCTATGAAGTTATAAATTTACTGTCATGAATATTCATGTACACTGTCATAAATTATAAGGCTTCACCAATGTCAACGCAACCGCCTCAATTTCATGACCATAATAATATTTATTTTTATTTTACTCTGTAACTCTGTCTCTTGAGCGCGTATTTATAAATTAAACGTGCAATTATTAATGTTTCCAGTAAAAATTTAAAGGACTCAAGGATTTAAAAAAAAGTAAGTAACGAGATTAATATCATTAAAACGATTAATAATAATTATTGTGATTAACTTTGGGTAGAACAAATAAAAAAAACAAATAAAACTATAAAGACATATAATTTTTTCTGCTATTGAAATAATAAATTAAACTTAAATTAAATAAATTATGTTTTTTTCTACAAATGCCTGCTTTTTGTAAAAGGTGGTTTCTCAGACACACGTCATTTTTTTAAGAGCGCAGTAGCAAACGAGTAGTCCACCGGATGGTATGTGCACGGCCTTCCGTAGACATCTTTGTGCAACTTTATATACAACTGGAGTTCTATCTGAAGTCATTCACAGATGCACTGCTTTTCCTGAGTACCAAGATGATCGCCTCATATTAAATTGCCTCATATTAAATCGCCTCATTTCCACCGAAACTCAAGGACTATTTCGCACTATACATAGATGATGATGCGGTTGATTTCATTATTAAACATACTCGTTCTATTATTTTGCTGTAATTATCTTTTTCTACTATCCCAAAATAAAGCCAACCTCGCCAACCTAAATGCAACCCACTCCTAAGGGGCTCCCATCTTAATTAACGTATGTACTTATATTCATAAGTCACAGTAAGGTAAAGAAATTTATAACACACTTTATAATATATCTTAGCTTTATCTACAAAACATCATAATATCGTAAATAATGTTGATGACAACAAATACCAAATTTGATTATGTAATCAATTATCGTGAACTTTTGGTCCCAAAAGTTCAAGATAACGCTATAACATTCCGTAATTAATAGTTACATTTATTTGTTTAATAAATCAAATCTCTAATTTACCGTCGATTTCTTGGCGATCAGTGAAATGAGTGCTGAATCGAGGCATTGGACACTAATCACATCGGTCACGAACGCACAAGGTGAAGTATTACGAAACATGACGCCACTTAATCAACGCCAATGATACTCCAATAAATATTTCATATGTAAACATATGTATTGGGCCATGCTACAGTCAGTTTAAGCAAATATTGGCAAATTTTGGTGTTGTAATTATATACACATATAATCCATACAAATCATACTAACCGAAACTTCATGGCTTAAAGCAACCATGCAAGGGATGTATATACCAGTATATTGATGTAAGCAGTGGAGATAAGGGATTCAAGATTGCAAAAGCTATTTTCAATTTAAAATCAATTTCAATATCGGATTTGTGAAGTCTACTCACAGTGTTCAACTTAATCTCCGTTCATTGATGTCATGTTTTTATGTTAAACAAATAGTGAAACAAACCAAGTGCAAATACAACATTTTTCATTACCCATTACTTTTGAAAAGTAATATCACTCCAAAACATAACACAACATTTGTGACACCTATTTCTAGCGTGAAGCAGTTCTTGCGTTTCGGTGGAAGG
>DWNE01003475.1:0-16615 GCA_018249875.1 Cecropterus toxeus | reverse complement strand
GAACTCTCAGATGTGCAGGTTTCCTCACGATGTTTTCCTTCACCGTAAAGCAGTGATAATTAAATTTCTTATACGCACATAATTTTAGAAAAATCAGTGGTGCCTGTGATTCGAACCTCGGATCGATTGAGAGTCCGCTTTTCAACCATTAGGCCATCACTGCTTCTGCATTGATAGCCTAATTTTCCTACATTGCTAATACTTTATTCTAAACAATCTGCCAATCAAGATCAGAGCGCGCAGTCCGCAAGCTTCATTAACAACTGCGCCGCTGACGAGAACACGTGAATTAGCACAAGTTTGCTGATCATACAATTACCGTGACTTCATTCAGGCTTTAGCTCACGCAACTTCTACAAAACTTTAGGACTATCTATCGGCAATATATTTTCGTGAATCAAATCGTAAGAGTTTCTGGCGTAGTGGCATTGAATGTCTTCATAAAACTATTGGATTACGTTATACTTATTTCTGCCTACTTTGTGGTTTGAAATGTGTGATATTATAGTTGATATACTAATCCAAGGCGTTCCATCTTAGTTCCCTCATGTAAGGTTTTAATGTTATTTAGGGTCTACGCTGGAATTAATGGATTGCATTAGGTCTTTATATTCATTTGGTATCTCTAATATGTAAATAACAAACGATTTTTTATGAACTTTATTGATTGGCTAGCGTCAAAGTCGACCTTCACATTTATGCTGTCATTAATAAGGATTTTACGCATGAACTAAAATTCTCCGAGGGGAAGTGACATCCTTGAATTCCTTAATTCATTAACCACGTCACGCGCCGGCGTAATGAAGTCGGAATGTGCCAAACGTCGTTTGAATTTTACTATGTTTATATAACATGCGCTGCTTTTTCTACGTCAATATATTGTAGAGACGTAGTATTATATCTTTGTGGTCACGGCAAAACAAACTTGCTGTTTCGCCAAGACAACGATGTAACAATAATATTGGCATTAAATAAATTAAACCCTCGTATTAAATGGTATTATTAAAGTCTAAAATTACATATTTTATATATGAGAATATGTGTATGGATATTGCGATTTGGGTATGTGCATTAAAATATTTTTATTTCGTATTGTTGTCAGCTTAAGTTTAATTATATTCTACTTCGAGTGGTATGTGCGTATTATGTCCATTATTTTTAATATTGCAATAATAATAGTAGAACTACGGATCTCCTAACATTTAACTACGGTCAAACGAATTTTCCTACATTGTCATCTACAACTTAACACAGTTCATTGGGTTGTGGGCGAGATATTTATTGTATATATCCTAAGTTATATGTTTTGTGACCTTGTCATATATGTGAGACTCATAAGCCCTTCATATTTTCGCACACACATGTTGTTCATGATTTGCTAATCAGGAATACATCAGGCTATCAGGATACATCGGCGTATGTCAACATCGTCATAACTTTATTAGACGGGTTAAGGACCGTGTGGAATATTATTTCGGTTCTCGAAACTCCTTGATTTATGTAAAGGAGGTAAAGTTATCCGAGGTTTGACAAGATATTGATGAAATGCCATAAATGTCCGGCTTATGCACTGCTATAAGGCGGACGTTTACGGCATTTTGTTCATGCATTCCTGTGGACGTTAGCGATAAGGCAGACATATATGAAAATCGGCGGAACTAGCATGGTTCGACCGATGTGTACATACTTCTAGAGTGAAGTAGTTACTGGGTTGTGGCGATTTACATGTAATTCATCGAATGTAACACTTTTGTGATTGATTTCAGAGATAGACTGTTTGCTACAGTAACTGCAAAACATAACAAATAAATAAATATAACATTAACAATGGCAATATAATTATTTGATTATTACTTGAGTAATAATTTACACATAATACGATTAAGAAGCAAGTCCGTTATCTGTTTTGGGCGGGGAGCGGAACGGAATCTATTGAGGCTGTCAAAACTTCGACATTGACAGAGTGGCTAGCGTCTGCTGGACAACTCCTGAGGGTTCATCTAACACGGAAATTGGGGGTTAAGGAGTTTGTTTAGGGTTTTACCTGACTGCGTTAGAAGGAAGGTAATGTTTTTCGAGCGTTAGTATGTATGTATATATCTATGTTTGTTCGTATGTATATCTATTTCTTTGGAACGCGCTATAGCCCAACGGATTTTTATTACTATTACGTCAATATGGGCATCAAATAAAAAGTTAGTAAATAAACCAACCGTAAATTCCGACTGCTTAAAAGTATTTTTTGTTAATAATGATACATTTTTAATTTAACGCTTATATAAGTTATTGTCAAATAAAAGTATTGTAATAATTTATAATATTACATAGGTTACTATATTTTCATATTTTACAAAACTTTTACTCGACAATATTGATAAAAACTCATTTAAACGTTAAATTCATAATGCCTCATTATAAACAAAAATTTCGTTTTAATCAGTCGGGTTTTTTGTTTTATTGTTTTGACGATGTTACTAGTTTCTTATGTAGAAGAAACAAAATAGCATGCTGCCTATATACTATTGAATCCATGTACTTCTTGAGGTCAGCCAATAAAGCGTTGCTATCCCTAAAGACTAATAAGCAGGAGAATTAAGATGATACGTTTCCCTCTTACACTTTTCTTATCGGAGCAGCACTTTACATTGCGATCATAAGAAATAATCGTTTTTAGACGGTTTTTTATGGTTATAATTATGGGTACTTGGTGATGGTATTTGTGCTTCGATCAAATATTTACGGTCGAAGTATTTGTGACGTATTTTGTGAGTGGAAACGGTGGTTATTAAATATGCAATGGACATAAAGTTACACATGGAACACAACTGTAGTATGATGAGAGAATACATATCTCTCGTAGATTAATAACCCATGTTAATATCCTTGACAAATTCCTGTTCAATATTCCAAATATAACCAACCACTTACATTTCATAGATATAAAGCCTAACTATATAGCTTACAATATTCCTACGAGCTTCGGAATACTGAGAGCTTTGCCAACTGCAGATTGAATTTAGGTACATTTCAATAGATTAAACTGTGTAGTCGAGATATCTATCAACGAAGCACAGAATATAAAGTAGATTTAAAAATAAATTGTATAGAAAATATAAGAAAAGAAATATGTTAAATAATCTTTATTGAATCCCATAAAAGACAGTTAATTTAAAGTTGGTTTGTTTTAAATACTTTTCTTAGCGTTTGGCAAAAATAGGTGGCTTAATATGTGCATGAACAAGGCATTGAACAAAGTTTAATAAATTAACGATTATTCCTGATTCTCAAACTACATCGTTACAACTACAAAATTATGTCATCTTTAATAAATTGCAATGTTGTTTGGATCTGCGAGCCGCATCCAGTGGATGACATGTCGATAATACCACTATGGGCAAAAAAAATTACCGGCAATTGAAAATTGAATGACAATAAAGTTTTTGTTTAATAAAGTCTTATTAATACATGTTTGCGTTACCGAAGTTGTTCTTGCTTAGTTTGCTGTAAGCAGTTTCTTTGTTCTAAAGCATGTAGTTGACATGTTCATTAAGAAAGCGCATTTGTAGTAGAATAATTGCAGGAATGGGGATGTTTCAGCGAGTTTAGTTCATTATCCGTTGCCTGAAACGTTAATGGTGCACGGATTTGTGAATTTAAGACTGGTATAACTCTTAAACTAATGTTATAGTCATATCTCTGTAAATCTGTATATATCTGTATCTCTGTAATCCTATAAAATATTTTGCAGGTGGTAGAACGAGAGTAGTTCGACCGGGGAAGTGCCACAACTATTTCTAGCGTGAAGCATTTTTTTGCGTATCGATGGAAGGGTGTGGTTACCGGCTCACTTTTATATGAGGCGAAAACCTCAGTCCTCAGGAGTAGCAACGCATCTGTGATAGACTTCATATAGAAACCCTGTTCTATATGAAGTTGCTTACAAATGTCCATGGGCGGCAGTAACCACTTACCATCAGGTGGGCTGCTTGCTCGTTTGCTACTTCATATTTATAAAGAAAAAAAATCAACTGTCTAGCTATCACGGTTCGTGAGATACGGCCTGGTGACAGACAGACAGACAGGCAGACAGACGGACAGCGGAGTCTTAGTAATAGGGTTCCGTTTTTACCCCTGGACACAGAACCCTAAAAATACTGATTGGATTTTAATGAAATTTGGCACCCAGATTGTTTCTGGCCTGACACGGCCACTTTTTCCCGTGGTAATACCACCCAAGCGGATAAAACCGCGAGATAAACCTAGTATCCTAAAAAGCACCTAAAACTCACTCATACAGACATAACATTTTCAAGAACAATACCTAGACAAATAATATAACATGATAGCCATTGCATAATTTGTTCCGAGTGCGTGGGCAGTTGCTGGCGACTGGTTACGGTTTGTAAATTAGGTTGACTCGTATGATATAATGGTGATCTTAACCTGCTTTCTACGTCCAGGCTATAGCTTTTCTAGCTGAAAAATTAGGGTAGTGCATGAGTGAATCTTTAACGTATTAAGGGGTGAGAGTAGGGGGGAGGTACATCTGTGTAAATATTTTCGAACCCTATGAAAAGGGTTACGAAATAAATACTGCGAAATTTATCGTCAAAAAACAAAAAAGCTCGTTTGATCAAACCTTAAAGCCGCATACCATACTAAAAAACTGAAATTATAAGCCAACTTTAGAGGCATCTGAACCATCAGTAGAGTAATTTTAAGCACATTATGTAAAAATCATTTGTTAAAGATTTTTTTAATAGTGCTTTCTGGATCTAGCGTACATTACGATTTTCGTCTGTGAGTGTCGATGTGTCCAACATACTAATACGAATACACAAACTCCCAGGAGATAAATCTATATTCATCTTTCAGATGTCTGTCTGGCCGGGGATATAACCCGGAACCCATTGCTTGTTGGGGCGGCATGTTGAGCGCCAGCGGCGGCATTACCCATTGCGAGGCTCCGGGCAGCAGTTCTTTGCGACACCCTTTGTCCTTCGTGAAAAGAATGTGATGCGAAAGTAGATTTGGTTGTTTGGTTTAGATATTTTTCATGTTTGACGAGAAACGCTATACAAAAAAAGACGCTTTCTACACTCATAGCCCCACACTAGGATTTTCCCCTGTGTCGTGGGTACCATGGACACACAACACGAATACATAAACACCCAGACCCAGAACAGAAATCTAAACTCATCATTCAGATGCCTGTCTGGCCGGGAATCGAACCCGGGACCCACTGCGCATTAGATCGGTATGGTAATCGCTTGGCCACGCGGGTCGTCAGTTTTCAGTTTATTTTCAAAGGTAGTAGAACCATTATTACTCGGCGAGAAAGCGGTTGCGTTTCGGTGGTGAAGGTTAATATCAATGATTTTAAGCATAAAGTGACCATTTTAGTACTTAGGAGTGGCAATAATCTATATTGGGTCTCTGGTAAAATTTTTGTTCTATATGGAATTATTTAAAGTTGTCAATAGGCGGTAGTTAGTAGAGTTTGTTTAGTTGAACGCGCTAATCTCAGGAACTACTGGTTCGAATTGAATAATTATTTTTGTGTTGAATAGTAAATTTATCGTGGAAGGCTTTTGGCTTTATAACATCACGCTATGTTTGTTTGATTTTAAAATATTGTTCTCTAATAAACGCGGGTGAAACTGCGTGGCACAGCTAGTGTTATTTTTAGAAGTTAGATGTTTAGACGTTCATAATATTTTAAATTATAGTTATTATTAATCACAAGAAACACCACGGAGGGTAAAACAATATTATACATAGAAACGTATATAGCCTTAAATAATACATTTACAATAAGATTCATTACTGATGAGAATACAAATTGTTCCATCCACACCAGCTGGATTCGTGCCGTTACTCTACGATTCGGTTTGCACGTTCGTTTTTGCCACGGACTTGTAAAATGTAGAATGAGCTTCCTCCTGCGGTATTCCCGGAGCGCTATGACATGGGACTCTTCAAAAAAGATGTGAAAAGAGTTCTCCTTCAAAGCCGGTGATGCATTGGCGACTCCCCTGGTGTTACAAACGGTGGCGACGGTGACTACTTACCATCAATTAGCCCGACTGCCTTATCGTTAGGTTTAGGTATAAAAATGGTATAGTATTTAAAAAAAAGTAGTAAAAGTGAATTCTAGTAAAATATTAATATTACAAAAAGATTTATTCTGCATCAGACGCCCGTTCCTATAATGGAGCGGTTTGCGGGCAACGAAAAAGATAACAAACTGTGATTTTACTGCGGTGTAAATAAAAACATCTACTTGTTAATATTAATTGAATGATAATAACTATAGCCTGTCTGTATGAATATTTACCCTGCGGCCATATTGCAAACGAGGCACGAATCGTTGTGGCGTTATCAGTTTTCAGGATTTCTTGATTTAATTGCGCACTAGCTGTTGTCCGCGACTTCGTACGCAAAATTTGTAATATTCAACCGTAGGAGTTGATTATCTAAAAACAGCACAATGATTATTTTATAATTTCTACTCAGGAACTCAAATACTAAAGTTCTTGCTTTGGGCTAATGCTTGCTAAAGGGCTTGCTTTAAAATTGGCGGACTTTCAAACTTTTAACCCCTGTTTTATATTCTTAGGAGTTGATTTTCGAAAATCGTGAAATACGTAATTTATTATTTTTACTCAGAAAGCCAAATACTCAGTTTCATAGAGTTTTAGTTTTAGTTATAATCAATTTTCAAGTTTCTAGGTGCAGTAGTTTTAGCTGTGCGTTGATATATAAGTCAGTTAGTCGGATTTGCCTTATATAAATTGTGTGGTATTAATGTTTTACAGCTGCATTGTCCGTAATGATTGGATATCTGATGCCACTTATTATTGCTTAGGCCAAACGCAGTAAAAGACTCACTTAAATAAAGTGTTGGCAAGGGCCGGACGTGAATAATATTATTACTCTGTTTGCGTTGAAGTTGTTGGAGGCGCGGGACAAAATCAGGAGACAACAGCATCTTCCTGTCCGCTACACAAGTTAATCATCGCAAAGCGGTTATCATACATACACGCCGTACATGCCATACATGCCGGGTGTGGTGAATATTGACAAAAATCCTCATTAATAGGGGTATATGAATAATTCGAACTTAGGAATTACTCCTTCCAAATCGAATATTAATATTCGATTCGAAATTCGACTCGAATAATTTCGACTTTCAAATTATTAATATTCAATTAAAACGATATTCGCATACTGCTGGATATGGACCACCACTCTCTAGGAGTGGCCCATAACCAGCAGTGGATTTTGGATTACGAAAGGCTGATGGAGTGATGAGTAAGACTAAAAAATAGTCAACAGCGCGAATACTTCTCGTATAACACTAATTATTGCATTAATAATGTCGTCAGGATTCAGACAAATCTTATCACCTTTACAATTACTTAAATCAAGGATATGAACTTATAGATAAAAAATAACTTTGTAAGCAATTCTGTCCTTTGTCGATTTTATCTGGCATCTAGTTCCGAAGTTCACGGTTGAAAAAACCCTTAATTGTGACAATTTACAAGTATTTTGCGTGATAAGTATCATTGAGCGCGCGCTTGAATTGTTTACAGCCGAAACAAAATGATAATAATGGAACTTTTCGCTGAGCGGACAGGGAGATTTATTCACGCTTAGAAACTCATTTGCCACGAATTGCCAGCCCCAAATAAAAATAACCTTAACAGCTTGAAAAATATTATTTCGTACGCCAAAGCGTGTCGTGTAATGTCCCCTAATGTGCGGACATAAAAAACCGCCACTGCTCCTGATTTTCCTCAAACGGACTAAATTTTAAGTTCAACGCGTTTTACCCGTTTGTGGATTTTTGAGTTTTATTAAAAGTCCAATAATATTTTTGAGGTATTCTCTATCACAACGTGAAAGTTACGTGTAATTCGATATGTTAGATTATAGATTTCAGATTAACCAGGTGGTAGAAACAGTGTAGTTCGACTAGAGAGGTACCACCGCCGCACCTATTTTTAGCGTGGAGCAGTTTTTGCGTTTCGGTGAAAGGGTGTGCTTACCGGCGCAATTTCATATGAGGCAACCACCTATGTCTTCGGTACTCCCGACGAATGTGTGGTTGAGTTTAGACAGAATCCCTGTCCTATATGAAGATGCTTACAGATGTCCATTGGCGGCAGTAACCACGTACCAACAGATGCCTGCAACTTCAATATTATAAAAAAAGATTTCCAAAGGTCGTACAATCTATTGTGGTTCAATTCCAGGGGCAGCACTATGCCCCTACTTGTTTTTTATTAAGAGATATAGTAGCAAACGAGCCTGCAGTCCATTAGATGGTAAGTGGTTACTGCTACCCATGGACATCTGTAAGCAACTTCACATAGAATAGGGCTTCTATCTGAAGTCGATCACAGATGCGTTTCTACTAAGACTAAAATAGACTAAAATAGTCTCCTAGTATATAAGAAATAGGTATAGCGGTATAGAAATAGGTATAACATTAGTTCATCTGGAATTCTATCTTAAAACAATAGTGTTAAGCGCTGTTGCGGCTTTCCAACTTACTTCTTCTTTAGTCTTACAAACCAACAAGAAAAACAATATTTCAGTCTTTTTTATAATAAAAATACACATACATAAGATTAAATTGCAATAACATTAATTAAACCGACATGAAATTCAATATTATTTCTATGTACACAGTCATTACGATCTGCGCTTCAGTGCCATTACTGTAATGATATTCATTTCAGCAATTACGCTCTAGAATGTGTAAAATATTTACCTTTCCTTTGTATTCGCAACATAATCAATGTTTGAAGTCTCCGAAACGTAATTTGATTCAACGGTTTGAAAATTCACAAGGTATCTTTGAATGTTTTCGTGTTGTGAATTTCGTACGTGTAAAGCTTTCTTTTCAATTCCAGAAACGTTTTTCATATGTGTTTCGATATACGTTTTTATATGTGCATATATCGATCCGACGAGTATTTACGTGAACAATAACTAGTTATGTTTATATAAAATATAGTTGTATCTGCCAATGATTTTTAAGGATGCTTGGAAAGATATTTAAGGTTACAGTTTAATAATAAAATCAATCTTAACGTCGTAAATGGAATGTGTATTGTCGTTGTTTTCTTTTATGTTCAATCGCTATCTTAGCGTTGAGTATGTCATATTCACTCCAATTTTCCGGTAGTTCTTGGTTTGTTTTTGAACATATACAAAAAAAAAAGAATGAATAATGTTAGAGAATATTACTTCATTTTTGTGTAACGTAAAAAAGAAAATGTCTTTAAATTCTTTATTTAAATAACAATATTTTGTCAACCCGGCTCGACAGGTATCGGATTGATAAATTTAGATTTCTGTTCTGGGTCTAGGTGTTTGTGTATTCGTCTTTGTGTATGACCATGGCACCCACAACACAGGCGAATATCCTCGTGTGGAGCTTTGACTGTAGAAAGCGTAATTATTATAATATTATTTAGAAACACTCGAAGAATATGTTCGAAAATATTAAATGAGAAAAAATAAAAATGCTAGTTGCATACACAATAGGTAACATAAATAGATTATCTATTTTCATAGAAGATGTAAGGCACAATAAGCTCTGAAATAACGTATCTGGGAGGTTATTACAGCGGATACGCTGTTGGAATTTATTTAAAAACTCATTGCATAGAGTCACGTAAATAATGACACTAGTGGAAGCTTTGCGTGATATCTACCTTAGTCTGTTCTAAGGAAATGTAATATGGTTTAAGCGATCGTTTCTGATAATCCAAATAAATCGATACCTATTCATCAGTCTTGAAGGTCGCACTACGCACACGCTAAAGGACTACAGCTAAAGGACTATAGGATAAAGTTTCACTGCTGAATGTATAAAGTTTCTCTAACTGGCGTCACTCCCACCGGCCCTGTGCTCTCTGAATCCAGTTGTATACCGCAGTCTTCTTCAAGTACTAGAAGAGAGGCGGCCTGTGCTCCTTTTACCTATATGTGATGGCCATTCGAGGACCTTTTTTTACCATTCTCCAACTAGCCAACTAGCCAATTAATATATTTTTATATATTATTTAAAAGTAGCAAGTGAACATGTCCACCTGATATAAATGGTCACTGCCTCTGATTGACATATGTAAAGTAAAGAGAATCTATCTGAAATTTATGGATTACGGATGCGTTGCTACCCTCGAGGACTAAGATCACCTCATATAAAGGAAGATGGCAAGCAAACCTTCCATCAAAACGGAAGAATTATTTTACACTGAAAATAGGTGTAGCAGTGGTACCTACCGGTCGAGCCATCCTCATACTTCCACCCTGCGCCTTATTATAATTGTCCTATTTCTGTACTGTAAATTAAATTATTTTCTAATAATATATGTATGTAAGTATTATATTGATGTATACTTCGGAGTGAGCTTTACTCTATATTGATAGTAAATTTCTTGCTAAAAATTAAATATATTTTAAAATAGACACAACGATTCATCTTTAAGAAAATAACTAAAACACGCAGTTAACTTGTAAAGAGAAAGCCGTAACAGAGATTAAGTTAACTAATTAACCGTTTAGAGATAAATTCACAGAATAAATGAGCTACTGTAAATTATCCTGTGCTCTAGATCTCAATTTGCGTCCGCTCGTCAACAGCTGTGTTAACACCTGGTGTCTATTAAATCATAAAGTAAAGTACACACCAGATAATTTTTGGAATATTTTAGAACTTATTTTTTATTAAATTGAAGTTGCATACCAGCATGCAGTTGCTTAACGCTAGAAATAGGTGTGCCGTGGAAGTCCACCGCCATACCTATTTCCAGCGTTAAGCAGTTCTTGCGTTTCGGTGGAAGGGTGTGGGTGAAATGCTAGAATTGCTTTACGCTCGAAATAAATGTGACTGCTGAGTGTTGTGTTTTGAAATTTTATGAAACAAAAATGCGCTATGAAAGCAGTTGTCGGCACTACAACTAGATGGCGCTGTACCCAATTCTGAATCACGCTAATGATTTTACTTCGTAGCTTGTTTAAGAACTCAAGTTTGGTATATGTCAAATAATACTTATAAAGTTCCATTTCTGCTGTGTGTGAATTGCACAATCATTTATGTTTTTATTTTAATATTTCAAGTAACCCATAAATCTGCATGGCAAATTTAAGCAAAATTCGACCAGTGATTTTGTGTGTCAACGACAACAAACAAACTCATACATCCTAACAAACTTTACCTATATAATGTTAGTAAGATAAGATAAATTGCTAAAAAACTGACATACACTATGATTTACGCATCTAATATTTATAAAAAAAATATATATATAGATGAAAAGACAAATAGTATCCTAAGGTATTATAGGTATTGAATATTCATTTGCTTCACTCGGTAAAAGATATATGTATTCAAGAGGATAAACCATTTTTAATGAGGCTATTAAGTCAACAGTTTGACTAAAGTACTTTTACATATCAACTTAGATGCGAGGCATTACAACTTAATCTTCAGCGTAGAAATGCATCCGGGGCTAACTTTTGAAAGGATTTTAATTGTGTATGGGGTTATTACGAATGGAATATTACCTCATTGGCTACTGATATTATAATAAAATAAACATTTTCTGAAAGAAACTGCTTCAAGTATCTTTTTGCGCATTTAAGTATTTAAATCGGTTGGTTATTGTAAGGTTAGCATTGTAATATGTTATTTTTTTTATGCTGTTAAACAATTTTGACAAATAATGGAAATATTACTGGTTTGGTATCACCACTGGTCTACATTGGAACAGCATGGGCAACATGCACATAAATGGTCTACATTGCACCCCATATGGGCTCGCAAATCAAAATCCTTTATTCGTGTTTCCTAAAGACTATAACAAACATTCGTAAAAATAAAAAATGCGGTACGAAGTCATACACATACATACATGTACATGAGTGGTCGCGTTTCGTAAGCAATTTAGACGGCGGGCAAAAATCACGAAATTCGCTTGTTTGCGGCGAAAAACCGAAATCGTAAATTGCTTTATCACGAGAAACGAAAGAGCTATACCACTACTTTGTTCTTTGTCGCAAACTTTGTACCTTGTTTGTAATGTGTCGTATTTTCCTGTTAGAGTATTTTCGGTTTAATGTATATTTATTGGTTTTATGTACCTGTTTTTAACAAACTTAAAATCTTGTTATATTACACTATGGACCACGGTTCGAAATTAAAAAATATTATTATTATTATTAGTATGAATGGATCCAAATTTGCAGCTACATTTTTAACTATGTTCCTTAACGTAGCCTACTGGGTTGATATGTGGTATAATTATTTATAGTTTACTGAATTATTCGTATTATGGCTCCAGATTATCAGACATTGATGTGGAATAATTTAACGTGCACAAATAGTTAGACCAGACCCGAGTTGGGTTGGGTTAGAAGGAGGGTCATGCTCGAAAAACGTTAGTTACATTACAACACAAATTAAAAGTGTAAAAGTGGTGTCGTGTCCATTTTGAAATTGCTCCTACCCCCTTAACTATCAGATTGCCCCCTGTGGGGCGTGGGCCTCAAATTGGAAAACACTGCCCTATGATTTCTTGCAGCAGCATACTCAGGTGCTTATAATGTTACTCAGTGTTTTGATTAGAAGATATGCGCCTTCTTGACTTAATTCTCAGGGGCATGTATGAGCGGTTATAATCATATAACTATAAGTGATTAAAACCAAAAGAAGAAGATCCATTTTTACACATATAACTATAAGTGTAAAAAAGAAGAAGAAGATCCATTAGGGAAACTGCGATATCATCTAATAATGACAACTAAAGAATGAACTCGTTTTTTTAATATAGAAGTACAAACGAGCATTCAAGATAAGTGGCCACAATATCTTGAATGCTATACATTCTATTTATATTATTGCTATTATAGATATCTTTAATCAATTAATCAGGTTTAAAGTCTTGCCAGATACATTGCAGTGCAGAAAAAGATGTGGCGATAGTTTCCCCGGGGCCCACGACCAGTTTTGTCATTACCTGACTGCGTCAGAAGGAAGGTGATGTTTTTCGCGCGTATGTATATATGTTTATTGTATGTATGCCCATTTCTTTGGAACGCGCTACAGACCAAACGGCATATAGTTAAATTAAATAAAAAAAATAATATATATATAATTAAGTACAATTTTAAGCTGTCGGGGTTTTTGTTTTAATGTTTTTAACGATGTTACTAATTTTTAATAAATAATAAAATAATATACCTTTAATAAAAATAATAAATAATATACCGTTTACATAAAACGAAGGGTTTATTAATCCCACCGAAAGGTTACATAAAGTGATCTTTAAAACAGTGTTCCGGAGAGTAAATATAAAAGGGATGGGAAAAAAATTGATAATTACGTTGGCCAGCAATATCTCCGAATAATTCACGTATGTCCCCAGATAAGCAATGAGCAATTACGTCACCAGTGCACGTATTCAGCCGAACATCATCCGATATTTTTCGAAATTAATTCTGCATATGTAACTGTTTCAAGTCAATCGTGTGACATAAAAGGATAAAAGTAAAAGCTCATTAAAATTGTAGTAATTGGTTCTGTAATAGATGTATCTAACGTGCAATATACCTGTTTGGTAAAAACGGGACCCCATTACTTAGACTTCAATGTCCGTTTGTCTGTCATCAGGTTGTATCACATAAACAGTGATAGCTAGAAAGTGGAAATTTTCTCACATTGCATAGTTTTTCAAAGTGCTGCCATAACAGTATACACTAAAACAGAATAAAGAAAATATTTAAAGGGGCTCCTAAACAATTAATGTGATTATTTTCTGTTTTCATAAATAATGGTACGGAACCCTCTTTGCGTGAGTCCGACTCGCACTTGGTGAGTTTTTTATACTCTAGAATGAGCTCATGTCGCTCATGGGCATTTGTTATCAATCTTAGATGAAATTGGATTCGTACCTGAGATCAGATTTAGTGCATTGCTGAACCGAGGACTAAATTATAATTCCTCTAGTAAATATGTCTCTCTGACATCTTTAAACCAGATAACAGCTATTTTTAACACTTTTTTTCTTTTTTATGCTTTATACACTCATAGTTCTACACTAGGATTCTCGTGTATCGTGGGTGCCATGGACAATCACAAAGACGAATACACAAACATCCAGACAAAACGGACATCTCAATTCAACATTCAGAGGTAGTTTGGCCGGGGGTCGAACTCACTGCGCGCCAGCGCAGGGCAAGGGGGTCAGGGTAGGCAAACATGACACACACTGATGTTATTAGGCACAAATAGGAGCGGCATTGGTGCGAGATTTGAATCACACGGGTTCTACCAATGTTACCTTATAAATATCCCCTTAATGGAGTTTTAGAGGTTATTTAACTGCATTTAATAGACATCTATGACCAAACTCAAATAGCACTTAAGTTGTATAACGTTGAACACAGATGCGTGGAGGTACCTCTTAGCAATATGGGACTTTTAACTACTCAAATTTCATTTCCACATTTTTCTTATTAAAGCAGCTTACTAAGGTACTCGTGCATTCGCTAAATATTGTTGCTTAAAAGTACGCAAGATGGTAGAGAGATTTGGCGAATCGCAAAAGCTTGAAATTTATATTTTCCCGTGTATTTTATTAAATAGCGTTGTCAATTAATGAACCATCGACTCATTGCAATTGTGCTTGGTCTTATTCTTAAATGAAGCTCAATGTTAATATCCAAATGATGCACTTTTAGGTAGAAAAATATACTATATGATTATGTTTTTAATCTCGTTATTAAAATAGTGCTAGTTATAAATTAACTCGTTTTTTCGTTAATAAACGAGCGTACTTTCTGGTTTAGAAAAATCTTTATTTTTGTATTACTGTCAACGAATGGATAAAAATACTCGTAATATAACCGTTCAAGTCCAGACGAAACTAATATAAGAGCTCGTTCGGGGGTAAATATAGCGAATTCGCTATCGAGCGGAGAGCTAGTCGTATAAAAGTGTAAAGAAATATACGTAGATAGAGTCACTTTACTTTATACGGGATTACGTTCCTCGAAAATACCCAGTTTCCAAATCGAAATCGCTGAAATTGGAATATCGGATCGTATATTTCAACCGTGGATTGGATTTCATAGACCCGTAAAATGCCTTCTTTAAACGAGTGCAAAGACGTCTAATCTCCTACTGAGTTTCTATAGTTGGTGTTTAAGCAAAATTGATTGAGAACTATAGAAATTTTGTAGTTAATTTGCAAAATTAAGTGATATTTCACAAGACACTAAAAAGGACAGTTTGAATGAAGCGGCTGAAAATACAAATAGTTGTGTAGGTCCTTATGGATATTTTTGACTAAAGCGACTTGTAATTTTTATAATTTATGAGGAAGATTTTCGTTTTGTCGATAAAGTGATTTAGTTATGCACACATAAACTAAACTGTAATTATTATTATGAAATATTAATTTAAAAACAATTGTTGGAAATAACAAGAAGTTTCTTTAAGAAAGAAAAAGAGAAAGTAAGGGTATTTGTATAAAAATGGAAATCTTGCATTAGAGTGCAGTCTATTCTAAGAGTTATGTCGTTGATGACAACGAGTTAATAGTGATTATATATATTGTGTGACTATCCCAAGGTACAATGTTTTAAGAGACAAATATAAAATGAAATAACACCAAGATCTTCTAGTTTCATGTCCACGTTCTGTTTTTTATATGTATTTTAAAATATAAAACATTGCTAACCTAACATAACCTCACCTATTTTTAATCGTATGCGTATGTTATGAACTGCGTAAACCTTTGTTCATAGATTTCACCATGAAAGACAAACTCATTTACTGAACCAACATTTGCGAAGTCGTCCTGAATACTGTGCTATTGTGATCACATTTTTGTTTGTCCACTTGTTCGCTTTGATAGGCCGCATGCCGGCTACAGAACTGTCAGTGACGTCACAGCTTCCAGCGTGTGTTAAGCTAATGCAAACTAATACGTGGCTGCGATATACTTCTTATTCCGTTGTAATAAAGTTCAATATAGCTTGTGTGAACGGTAAATATAACTTGGTGGAAACGTATGCGATTACAGTTGGCTTGTTTAATCAGGCATACGAAGCGACGACAAAACAACGACGCAACAACGTGAAAAAGCGCTTCGTCATTGGCATTAAAAATGGCAGCGCTGGTTAATTTAGTTCTACGAGTAAACAAACATTTAAATCTGTATGCACTTTTGTTATTTCGCGTTTATTTTGCAATATTTTTTAATGACGACCATTTTTGTAGTACTGCTATTTTGATATATTTTACTGTTAGCATTTTTTGTATGTATCGTTTTGTTATACATGAAAAAGCATAAAAATGAACTTTTGAGTCACGTAGCCGGTTGTACATGTAGTCGTGGGCTACGACATGCTACGACGTAGAGATGAGCGGTACATTAGGTTATAAAGTTTATTTATGGTAATAATTACATACCATTTTTATTGTAATTGACGACCCGCGTGGTCGAGCAGTCACCATACCGGTCTGACGCGCAGTGGGTCCCGGGTTCGATTCCCGGCCAGACGGAAATATGAATGACGAGTTTAGATTTCT
>DWNE01003474.1:0-16617 GCA_018249875.1 Cecropterus toxeus | reverse complement strand
TTTCATTTGTGCTCTTATTTCTCTTGCCGTTTTTGGAGCCGTGACCTTTAATCTAGTACATATTTGATCGAAGCTGTGAACCAAGTACCGCTTACATATTGGCTTTTTGGATACATCATTACTTACATTATAGTGGTCTTATTTGTTTATGATATTTTATGATTACTACGTTATCCTGCGACTCTGCCTGCTTGGGATTCAACCATAGTAATGACAATCGTATGCGTTAAACTAGATCATAAACTCTCTGTGTGCCGAATTACAGCGAATTAACCAGCATTTCTTTTCAAAAACTTTCTTTCTTTTCTTTCTTTATTTAATTTTTTGCGTGCAACTTTCGCATTCATAATATAAGTAAGATGAGATAAGCATGAAATTCATCAGACGGTAAGCTTCCTCTGTCATCCATTGACATCAATACTCAGTCTCAGAACCAATTGCCTAAGGTTAACTGCACATGCTACCCCTGAGGACTAAATTAGAACACCGCAGTTAAGTATGACTTCCTTGCTTAGTCCTTTACACCAGCACATCAGGGCTTAACACTGATGTTAGTTAACAGGCAGGCTGCTTAAAATTTTAGTAAGCAAATAGTTGTGTCGTGGTTGCTACCGGAGTCAAATCATTAAGGCTTCATTAAAAAAAGTTTACGAATCCACACTTACATGTACAATCGAGAAGCTGATTGTAAACAATACAATATACAGACGACCCGCTTGGCGGAGCGGTAACTATACCGGTTTGACGCGCAGTGGGTCTCGGGTTCGATTTCCAGCCAGACAGAAATATGAACTTTAGATTTCTGTTCAGGGTCTGGGTGCTTGTGTATTCGTCTTTGTGTGTCCATGTCATCCACGACACATGAGAAAATCCTAGTGTGGGGCTATGAGTGTAGAAAGCGTGTTTTTAAGCGTGCTTTTTTTAAATATTAATACAAGAAAACATTCTCAACCTTTTCTTTCTTTCTTTTAAACACTTGGCATACTTTGATTCCTTTTATATTACTCGTCCCAACAATTTGTACGTGTCGCAAACATTTTTATTTAGTGTACACAAAATTTTAATCATAACTGGGAGCTTATTTTTGTGGCAGCGGGTAGGTATTCTAGGGTTGTTTTTGTGTCGGAACACGAAAATATTTTCGCGTGAATTATGACCAGAAACTACGTGTTTGCGTCGGTCGCTTTATCATCGTTCTAGTACATGCAAACTTCTGAAACAATTTTGTAACCTCATTTTGTTAACTTGTTTAGTTAACGAAACGTTCTATTCATCATCAGTCAGAGAGTTACTGCAAATTTCAGTTGAGTTGATGATTATATTTAGTGCCTTTTTACACCATATAAGCATATCACCTGGTTTTTCATCTGATTGAAGTAGCAAATGAGCATGCAGTTCCCGTACTGGTAATCAGTAGCGTGAAGCAGGTTTCCGGAACGCTGTGACATGACTCTTTAAGAAAGGTGCAAAAAGAGCTCTTCTGCAAAGCCGGCGATGAATTGATGACTTCTCTGGCGTTGCAATAGGCGACGATGACTACTTTCCATCAGGTGGCCCGTCTGCCTTATCGTCAGGTACAACATAGATAAAAAATCTTAGTCCTCGGGAGTAGTAACGCATCTATGATTGACTTTAGGAAAAATGTCTGTTCTATATGAAGTTGCTTACAGATGTCCATGGGCGGCAGTAACCACTTACCATCAGGTGCACTGAATGCTCGTTTGCTTCTTCATTCTTATAAAAAAAGATTATAAACAAACTTGTTCATTATAGTATTCCAATCTTCAATTTTTAAACATAACATTCAAAACCTTTCAAAAGCTACAAATAGTAGAAATGTGAAAGTTTAATATATTCATGGACATTCCTGTAGACGGTAAGAGATTAACGAGATATCGATTAAAATTTTTATTCAAACTTATTAAGTATTCATTGTTATTTAAATCATTATATCGGTATCATTATTAGATTAATGATCGTTTTATTAGAGAACCGAAATCACATGTCATAGGAAATATCTCTATGATACACTCGTGATTAAGGTGACCTATGCTTAAATGAACGTGGGATATTCCTATTTTGAAGCGAAGCTATAATAATTGGATAAAACGGCATAATCTAAGTTCGATATATCTATTTTAAGTTCATCCTAAGTTCTTTTCATAAAGGTATTTTTGAGAATGTAAATCTTGAACATAAAAGCTGTAGAAGTTACAGTAATGTTCCAAGTTTAGACGGATTATAATTTTATTACAGATTTTACCATAACTAAATCATAAAACTACGTATCAATATTTTAATATTAGGAAATCTTACCTAAACTTTTTAACTATGGACACCGTATAATTTGTTGCCAATAATAATTTTGCGTTTGCTGCTGATTTGATTGATGAGTTACTGTGTTCAAAGTATTTTAAGTTACAAACTCCGTATTAATATCAGGAAATCTTTTTAAAATTTTGAGTATGGATACTGTTTAATTTGCTTCTAGATAAAGGGCTATCGTTAACGTCCAACTAAGCAAAGGTATACATTAAAAGCACCGTCTGGCATCACGCAATCAGTACCAACCAGTCCAACTTGATTGATTTCTGGTCGCAGCGTTAAATTTTGATGTCACCAATCAATCAATTTTAATTCTGTAGTGTGACATGATTGGTTCAGTGTTGGTACACAAAAAGTTGCGTGTGACCAACAACTGGAAATTCAAATTTTTGATTTGTAAAATACAAACCGTCTTTATAACTTCATGCAAATCCCAATAATTTTATTATATAGCCTATATCATCCTAGAAACTGAAACATTTCCAACGATATGTCGTATACAATCCGTCAAGCCGTTTGGGCTGTAGCACGAGCCGAATAAATAAGAGATACAGACATACATACATACACACGCTCGAAAAACATTAGCCTCCTTCTGGCGAAGTCGGGACAAAAATACCACAACTATGTGTATATGTTGACAAATCTTAGAGGTAGATACAAAAATTTGCATAAGAATAAAATTTATTAATAAAATATTTATTGCGGCGATAAGATCGCTTGATTTAGTGCCGATTTAAATTTATTGTATCTGACTCTATTTATATACTACCTAATACACGAATTATAGAAAGGTTTCCTCAATAACTTGACATTGATGTACGTGAGAGTGTAGTGTATAGAGGTATTCCCTTATCTATCGTAGATTTTTTATCACTATCTTGGGCGATATCGATCAGATTATCATTTGAATTTTTTAATTGATTTCTTTATAGCCACGGTTTAGATAAGTAGACGGCAAAGACAGGTCGTTGGTTTCACTATTTATAAGATAACTTCAACTTCGGTTCACGTTATGTACGAGTATGGTTATATGGTTTATAACGGTAACATTTAGTATATGGGTCAATTGATGTATGAACCGTGACATCACTAGACAATGAACCTTAACATTGCACATAAATGTCAAGGTAAGTCCACGTATCAATTTTTGTTTTTCCTTAGACGGTGGGATATACTTACAATTATGTACGAGTATATTCATTCTATTTTGTCCGCACTTCAGACCTACAAATTTCTATCTTATTACACATAACACCCTATACTTTGGTTGGAAAGGTTAACTTATTAAGAAGATAGATATACTTACATGATGCATTATATAGTAGTCTATTAGCTGTAGTCTTCAGAAATTGTAATACTTCAATGTCTTATCCTATTTGTTACATGAAAAGATACCAAGTGTAAGCCATGGGATTTTTAAAATTAGCAAGCCTCTAAATAACTGGCCGAGTTTGCGAATAGCTCGTTAACAACGAGCTACTACCTATGTTATCAATCAAATAACTTACAATCGCTAATGATATGATAATCGGAAGAAAATACGGCCTTACAGCACCACGAGAAAGTTTTTTGTCGAATAAACTAGCCATAAATCCGACAAAATAACTGTACGCTGTCAAGGAAGTTTGATCTACTTTGATTGCTCATTATTTTTTGTCGGTTTGTTTTTGCACGCATTGCTTGTTGTATTTTAATTTGCTCACGATGTCTTATGATGGTGGTACAGGTAGTTAGTTTTTACGAGGTCTCCATGCGGTTCTGTTTCCTTAGTACAATAACAAACCTTGATTTGTATCCAGATGTTCCGGAAACGAAAACTGCAATTATGTTGTCGTGATTTTAATCTATCTGGTATTTATAGATAATATGTCACGAACTTTGTCTTCGATATACCCATACTCTTTATATACCTATAGGATTAGAAAAAGAAAAACTTAAATCGTTCGTGGTTACAGACTGTTGTTAGGAAGCTGAATTCTTGCTTATACGCGCAGTGTGGTCACCGTAAAGTATTTAGTGAGTCTTTTGTACAACATTTAAGTATCAACGAGTATGCAATTCACCTAAGAGTAAGTGGCTACTGCTGCCCATGGAAATCTGTAACTGTGCACTGTCTGCTGCTCTAGAAGACGACTTTCCACTGAAACGCAAGAACTGCTTCACGTTACATACTTTACAAGTAGTTTTAGCGGTTGTAAATAGTTTTGTCGGTACTTCCCGGACGATTTGTAATATCTTTCAACCACATGGCAAATCTATCTGACTTAACCTGATTCTCCACTAAATGATTGAGTAACATGTAAAGATTTGCCCCGCAAAAAAAAGTTAATATATACATAAACAGAATACAGTAATACCCTGAACTTACGCGATAAGTGGGATTTCGTGATAACCGCGTAAGTCGAATTTGCGTAAGTTGTGGTATAATTTCGTATATATAAATTATTTTTAATTAGGGCCGAAAACGAAAGAAAATAGCATATTAAACAATAAATGTTTATTAAACTAAATTACACAAACATAAAATCACCAGCCGAAGTTATTCTGATGATTTTGAAATTGTATAAGCCATCATAAAATATATTTTCCAAAATTTGTAAATTAAAAGTCGCGTAACTCCGGGTTCACGTAAGTCGGGGTAGCGTAAGTCGAGGTATCCCTGTATGTACCTATATAATTCTGTTTAGAGTGTTGGTAGTTAGCGTTCAACGTCAAATGTACCGTAAGTTCATTTGCTATGTCATCTTAAGTGCCGGACTATGCTCTTGTAACTTATCATTAACACATAACATCGTTGACAGATATAGCATATAGCATTACTCAGAATTAACTCTTATAAATAGTATCGCATATGTTATATTTTTTGCACTGAACCAGATTAGGTAGTAATGTGAGCGGCACGCTGTCTGGCGTAACATATAATATGATTATTAATGTACTTTTTATATACGGTACATACAATGGGCCGTTTTTTGCACTATCAGTTATTTGAGCAGGGAAGATAATAATAGCGATACCGTTGTATGAAAATGTGCTAAGCTTATTTTAGTTCTGCATGATGTTAATGTGTAATGATCTATAGATATAATTATATTTTCTAATAATATACTTACTTATTAAATACTATCTCCACAAAATATATATTATAGGTAGAAAATTAAAACTTTTATATGTTTGAGTCAAATTAAAAATGTTTCGAAAATGCATTTGGTTTAAAATCTCAGACGGGTCAATACAATTTAAAAAGGCGATGAAAACTTATATATTTTTTATTTTAAACTTTACTTGCAAGTTAATCAAATCTGATATTTTGTTCACCCCTTTTACCTCTTTCCAAAGAAAAAAGTAATACGTAAGTTATGAAAAACTTTTTCTTTCCGAATCCAATGCTACCTGCCAGTAAGTGACTCTATTTTCTGTTAAGTAAAGTAAATACGAACATACATTAATAATATTACTGGCTTAACGTATTAAATGTTGAACATATCATTAGAATTGTACATACAAGTGTAAATAGATTCCACACCCAGATTTTTAAAGTCATTAGAATTTAAAATGCAGTATCAACGATACAAAGTACATGAATAATTTACACATACTCGTGGTATTTATTCATCGGTCTGACTATTTTAAAGTAGTCACAATTAGAATTCAAATAACACTATTCTAGTCTATCAATAAGTGATTTTTTCCATATGTGAAAAAACTTCTGTCATTACGTCATTTCGGCATTTGCCTGACTGTCGACGAAAAACTATGCGAATAAATAAGGTCATAGCGTAAGACAATAGCGTTTGGAATACAAAATAGAACGTTATCTATCAATACTAATATAATATTATTCTTATAATTTATTATTTATAGATAACTAGCTTATTCCCGCGGCTACGCCCGCGTCCATCATCAGGGTAAGGGTATCTCAATTTAATCCCCCTCCTCAAGGGGAACTCTACCTTGTCGTGGTGAGGGGACTTAGAAGCCGTGGCTTGGATCACGACGGAGTAGCCAAGAGGGATCCCAAAAGGGGACGCTCCGAGTGGGCTTGGCCGGCGGCCCCTTCTGGATGCGTTCGAGGCCGGGAGGGGTCGCGGGAGGAGAGGTGTATCGGTGTGTCGTTGCCGTGCACTCTGTCTCCCGCAACTAAACGAGGGCGCACTGTCTGATGCGTTGGCGGTGGGGCCGCACAGGAAGAGGAGATGCGGTGTGTCGTTGCCGTCCTCCCTGTCCACTGCGGCCGTTTGGTGGTTTGCGGGGGAGCTAAGGAACGGATCCACCGATGAGTGTGGGAGCCGGTAAGAGTCCGGCATAATCCAGCTGCTCCCCCGAGCGGCTGGGTATCCATGAGGATTACACACTTAAAAAAAACACATGTTAATCCAGGTCATTAGCTATCTTTGTGTCAAATTTCAGCGAAATACGACAAGTAGTTTTTGCGTAACAAATTCACAGACCTACATCCTCACAAACTTTCGCATTTACAATATTAGTAAGATAAGATTATTATAGACAGAATTATATATAGTCTAGTAATAGTAATAGAATCTTATCTGTCTGTTGAGTTGTTTCGTTTTTATGTTCCTACTAGATACTGTTAGTGGTCGCCGCTACCCACGCACATATCTACGTGCAGAATAGTAGGGAATTTTTTTTTTTACTAAATTAGACTAGTTTTTTTAAGGACTATAGAGTATCAGTTTTAATTGTGATATGAATTAAGAATCATGAGTAACAGTCCTTCAGTTCACTAAATCTGAAGACTAAACTAAAAAGTTATTTATAAAACATTTATTTTAGCTTATCTCTCATCTTTTATAGTCGAAATAGTCATTGTCAACAAGGTGTGTATTACAAAAGTGCTTATTTAGGAATGTCAAAAGTGTTTACTTTATCAGAACAGCATCTTTTAGTATGGAATTGACTATGCGGTGGACTTTGACCAATTTGGTGTATAACATTTGGCTAAGTACTAGTCGGATATAGATTTTACGCTAAGAAAGATGTTACATAAATTTTGATTTAGTTATACCCTGTTGTTAATACTATATTTTAGATGATTAGTCTTAAGTCATTTACTACGAAAATATGCATTGCAAGAGTGAAAAAATTAAATTCATGTTTAAGTAAGCTAGCGTCATACAATTTATGGGTTTCAATGGAAATATGTGGATGTTAGCTGACATTTATACGAGGGGGCCACCTCGTATGAATGTCATCTTAGAACTCAAGACAGTTCTAGATGCCAAGTTGACTACTTACCCGTTTTTTTATATATATGAAGTAGCAAACGAGCTAGCAGCCCAACTGATGGTAAATGGTTACTGTCACCATGGATATATGTAAGCAACTTCATATAGAACAGGGGTTCTATCTGAAGTCTACCACAGATGCGTTGCCACTCCCGAGGACTGAGATGGTCGCCTCATGTAAAATTGAGCCGTGATACGTGTCTAGTCACGCTGTACGTCTTATTTTTTCGAAATCAATTTTCTTGCAGATTTTCTAGATAACAAAATATATATAACTTCTTATAATTCCTAAATTTTAGTATGTTTGAACCGTTTTCAGCTATATTTTTTACATGATTTATATCCTTGTATTAGTCTTCAAAAATTCATACAAAACGATATTAGTTTAATGCTCCAAGAAACGATTATGATATAAGATATGCCGTTAAAAATTAAGCCGAAAGAACATTTTGTGTCATTAAATTATACCCCGTTCTATTTCCAAAAATAAACAACTTAATCCTCCGAAAATCAACATAAATAAAACTTTTACAACCACCGCTGAGCAAATTAATTTCATCATTATCTGTGCTAACTTGACCCTTCCTTTAAATTAGGAGTAACTTCCAAAAGGTTTCCAGTGAAGGTAACACAGAATTGATGGAATCAGGCACATTTTTAGGACAGCAACACCGCCTTGTATTACATATGAGGTTAACTTTAATAACTACACCATCGTTATCAAACGAAGGTTACAGATCCTTACAAATATTCAGATGTTTTCCAATGAGACAGCTAATGAACACATAAATGTAAAACGACCACACAATGATCACATATCAGATAACAGTCAATAATATTTACATTACATTAATATAAATGCAAATAATAATACATTAGATGGCTATCTTGATATTCGATGCACCGACGCATCGCGACACGTCATGCGGTTTCGAACCTTGCCAATTAACAGTAGAACTGGTACAGTTACAATTGGTATATATAAACTGGTATCAAATTACACTGTCAAGGATATTATGAAACATGTCAGAGTCAGAAATAGGTATGCCATCAACGCTGAGGATCGGATTCTTGATTGTTATTCAATCTACAGCAGACTTGCTGGCAACAGCTATTGTTAGGCAAATCTGAGTTGACACAGATACGGATAGGATATCAAATAACATTTCCATTAGAAAGAAACTTTGATAAGTGGCACAGATTGATGACATTCCTTAGTTTAAACAAATTATCTGACTTGTTCTTTTCATGCTAACAGTCCAGATTGCTGTTTAAAAAGTAATGACTAAGATCTTCGAAAATTAGAATAGGTAAATTTCTAGTAATTTACTCTATAGTATTATTAATAATATTAAGTTAAATGATAATACAATTCAACTTTTTAATTTCAACACGCAAGTATACATTCTCCTTGTTAAGATTTTATACTGCATTTGTTCATATTTTTACGAGATCATGTTTCCCAGCTCCGCCGTCCCTTGTCGGTCTTGATTTAAAAAATTACACAACACCGCAATCTGGACTGTTACGACTTTTTTTAATGTCAGCTGCCCAAATTAATTTCTCAACTGAGCGAGGTTGTCCACACCCAAATTACACAGTTCAACAAATGTCCTTATATTATATATCTTCTTCATCGTCCCGTTGGAAAACACCTAAGAATCAAATATAAAATTATGCATTTTCATTAAAACTAGCGGACTGATTTTTCGAGATTCGAAAATGAGGTCATCTTTTTTCATTTTCATATTTAGGCAATTAATTATTCTAAGTACACAGCACAACTAACCAAAAACTAATATGAGAGAGAATACTAAGAAAAATGTTTTGTTTACGCCTGAGTTTGTTGCTGCATTGAACGCTTTGTACAATGTAGGGTTTAAGGTATTTAATCCTCTAATCTATGAACCCAGCTTCCGGTATTAATGCATTTTCTATTGGGATCAACCTTGTCTTTTTCTAACCACTAATCTCTTTTTGTTTGACAAATATTTCTGTTCTTACCCATTTCATTCAATACCTAAATCCCAAAAATGACAGATTTAAGAACCATTATTATTTATCCTTTGTTTTCTTCTCTTTGTTATAAAGAAACTAAAGTTTTTTTTACACCTCTTGCATAATTCTCCGAATCTTCATCAGAAGAATCCTCAGGTGTATCTTTCAAAGAATTTAGGAACATAATACGAATTGCAACACGATCCAATGGCGCTCTCTGGGTTCAAAATAAAAGCCCCAGCCCCTGTTTAACTAATATGAAGTCATCAATTTAACTCGGTAGGAATTCTTTGATGTCACTGCGAAGTGTATCGTGCTATTTCCACGGGAATTACACGGGTTTGAATAATATCTTGCCACATTTTATATTGTCTACCGTCATATGCTTTAAATTAGATATACTTTGTCATTTTTTACATGATACATCTTTTTGGAGAGCTTATATAATACGGATTTCTTTTTGTTTACTTTACAACTACTTCAAATATGCCGCTTACACCTATCATACAATAACCATACCAGGAACGCGTCAAACAAAAAGTTATTCGTAAAAGAGTTAGTTGGTGACGAATCGACCTAGCTAAGTGAAATTTTACCTGATACATTCCTTTCACACCTATGGTATGATACGATGTAGTGGGCACATATATTTCTATTATATATACGTATAACATGTCAGCACTAATTTCGGTCTGTATTTCAAACCAGGAACTAAATTTCCTCCAGCCTTTAACTCGAGTGTATAAACACATCATAATTTGCTTAAAGCGTGTTCATTTCACGGGGATCAGCATCTGTTAGAAACATGATTAGTGGCGATTTCAAACCGCGCTCAAATCACGTACCAACTATATTTATTCCTCTGTACGTATCTTCGCTTCATATGAGGGATAAAGCAAAGATGCTTCCATCATAAAATACTTGAACAGAGATATTTCAGACCTTTTGCTATACTGTTTTTGCAATCTTCAGCAACTTTGCTTTTGAATGCTATTTTCGAAAATCATTTTCATTGTACTATGCACTTAATGTACGATTTTTTTAAATCTTAGGGCTTTCAATTCATACAATTGGGAATTTAGAGCTGTACAACTAATTCCAAAAGGATTGCATTAAGCGATTTGGTTTTTAATCTCAATGATTTTGTTTAATCGTTAATTTAAGTTTAATCTCAGATTCTGTGTTAGAACACGTTTCAGAATCACGGCCAGGTCAGACTGATTATCCCTTACAATCCCTTCGTTTCCAAAAATAGCCAAAAGACAAGTTAAACAGCGTCTGTACCACGAAACGCTTAAGTAGACATTCAAACTGTTTAGTTTAAATAAAAATAGACGCACTCAGCTTATGGAAATGAGCGTCGTGGAAGGTAAAGTTTAAGGACCTGTTTTCTTACAAACGAAGAAAGAATAGCGAAGAATGGTTAATGAGATATTACAATTAAGTTCAGAAAAAGAGAGAACTTTACATTTAATTACAATGATAGGAGTGATAAAGATTAACTCTAAGGAAAAACTCGTAATGCCTTATGTTGAGACTGTCAAATATTTATATAAGATGGTTTTTAACTGTCTCCAATGTTGTTTGTTTATTTTTCACGAGATTTCAGTCCATCGCCTGACGCTCAAACGTCAATAATGAGACAGGTCAAAGTAAACGTATATAAATCCCTTGTTTAAAACACAATGCATTAGCCTGAAACTGTTTGTCAACTGACACATTCTCTCCGTGTATTTGATTCTTACTGTTTTGTGGTTAATTACTAAGTTTCTTTTTTCAGTATTTATGGCCATGTTTTGTAAATTTCGTCCCATATTGTACTTATTTCTGGTTCGTCTTGTCTCGTGGCGCCTCATTAATGATATGTCTATTTTTGTGTGCGGTTTATTTTTGTCTTCTTTGTTTCGTGTAGGTAAGAACTTAAAGTTGACATAAGTATTTCTTTTGCGTTTTCGGCGATAATTTTATGATTTTGAAATGTGATGACAGTAAAATGACGAATAATGGCATATAAGTCGTAATCATATATGAACACATTTAAGTAATAAATAATAATTTTTCGAATCAATAAAATTAAAATCTTTTTATATTTTTATTATGGGTAGTAATTCTTATAGCCCATAGATAGGTATCTCTCCCCATCACTGGGGGAGGTCTGAAGCATACTCCTATAGAGAATAGAGGTTGGCTGTGTTCTATTGAATTAAAATCTATCATAATAACAAAACATTTTTTTTAGAAATATAACGATAGAAATAGCGATATTGTTAGAGTTTTCATCGTTTTTACGTTTCGTCCGTGACATCAAAAATCCTACCATTTATTATAAGCAAAGATAAGTTTATATAGCACGTTTTTAATGACTTCTTTATCTAATTTCATGATAATGAAAGTTAAATAGGGTCTTTCAAGCAGTTACAAATTCAGACGTTGAATTCTTAAGCACTATCTAAAAATATATCAACTGCCACTAGATGCGTATGTCTAACTGAAAACCGGTCTATTTCGTCTACTATTCAACTATTTGACTATTTCATAATGTGTACGGCGATCGTGTACATCCCACGATCTGATGGCACTTATTGTGCTAACTTACTTATTTTGGAAAGATGTTGTTTTGACCAAAGTCAAAAACTTACTGTCATTAAAATAAGTATTACAGGTTGAACTGAGAAAGAATTCAAATCATCTATATCAGAACATAACACACATTCTAAAGAACACGTTTTCAGTATTAAAAAACGGAATTGCTTAAATTTAACACAAAATGTTTAAATTTTAAGCGAGAAAACGTTATTTGTAGCCATCGTCGAGCGCTCGCTATTCAAAATGGCTGACAAGTCGGAGAGTATAGAAAAATGTACCATGTTTTACGCTATGGATGTTTTAAAATTATTTGTTACAGTGAGTGTAATGTGCTTTTGTGTTTTTGTTACTGTGGACTGGTTTGGTGGGTTTTAAGATATTGGTCCATTAGAATGTGTGAAAAGCATGCTCAGAAACATCATAGAGATGGTTAATTTCTAAATATATTTAGGGATGATTATGGTTCTCTCTGTAACACTTATTGTCAACAAGAGTTTCCAAAGATGGATTTATTAAAGATGTTACGATAACTATATAACAAAGGCATAGATATTGGATGTTACATTGCCGTTTTGTATAAAAATCTCATTTATCTAATCGATAAATTGAGCATCACATAAATGTGATAAGCGTTGGAAAATTAAAAATGCATCAAAAAATTGCTTCCGTAAATAATTAGAAAAAGCTTAGAAAAGAGTGAAATAATATCATTAGATGAAAAATGCATCACTTTAAATACAATAATTTTATATCACATAATAAAAGCATACAGAAAATTACCACTAAATAAAACCAAAATCACAGTTTCCCGGACAAAATTTACAATTTGTCCCAGTTTTTCTTTTCGTATAAATAAATTCTAAGTATTAGGTCGTATGGAAAATAAAAAAAATGTCTTTTGAACTAAATTAAGATCTACCTAACATTCTATATAAGATTTCTCCTATATACGTTCGAATCCTAATCTTAATCAAATGTCCTTCATTGCATTAGTGAAAATATAAAAATTTAATTCCTAGTGGTTTAAGAAACCTATATTACCATTATCCATGTTAACATTTTATATATATATGTATATTTAAATGAATTTCGTAACTACAGTGTCCCGGTTCATTGGTGACCCGCCACTTAATAATAATAGTTCGATTATTCAGTAGGCCCGATACCTATAGCTTAGTATACAATATTAAAAATTAGGCTCATAGGTTCCTTATGGACTAATTGTCATCGGAACTTTCTGGAGATAACTAGGAATTTCGCACAACGCTATCCAATGTCCGTCGTTCTTCAGTTCTTCATGATACTTACACTACAATCCAGTCAACCGGCACTGACGCGATTGCGTCCGGTAAACACTGCACTACCACGATTCATGTGAAGACCAAAGTGTCTGGACGCAAATGTAAAGATTGGAGAGTTTGTGTGGTGTGAGCCGTACAGGGCTTGTCGAGTAAGTCCGGACGCGGCGGTCGGGCCGCCTTAGCGCACATTCACCGAGCCAGCGGCGCTAGGACCGCGCTCGCAGCCAAAGCCAGGGCGAGCGACGAAGCCAGCGCCGCGCCGCGCGAATACGACAGCTCCTCGCTCTTCACAACCTCGTTTGGTGTCTTATCATACTTGTGCGTCTTCTTCGTGACCGGTTTGATTGTCGTGGTCGTGGTGGTCGTCGTTTGAGTGGTCGGGGGCGGCGGCGGCGGTGGCGGGGTCGGTTGGGGCGACGGCGCCGGGGACTGGTCCTCCGGCTTGCAACACACCCGGAACACTAGTTTCATATTGTGACTCAAACAACGACCACCGATGCGTCTGTGCAAATCGTCCTTGCTAGACGTCGATATGAAGTAATAGTCTTTCCCGGGAAGGAACTCCAGCCCACCCGGCTGCGGCGTGAACGGTCGGAAGGTTATTGTGAAGAACATTAGTTTGTGCGGTTTGTCGCATATTGCTATTATGCGCGGATTTGGATTCGTGATCCTACACGTATCGTACTCCTCTTTGCTTACATTATAAATAATGTATTTCTCTGTGTCCTTTTCGTGGGTCCCCGGTGCGTACACTGGACATATTATGTTCACTTGGTCATATTCGAACTGCGCGTTCCCCTTATTCAAGTCGAATACGTGATCCGTGTTGTCTATTCTGAATATACTGTTTGTTGTATTCCAATGAATGTAGAACGACTTAGCGTAGTTCCCCATCACGCTTTCGATGAAGAAAACGAGCACCAAAAGGGTCCAAGGCGTCTGCCGCAGCCCGAAGAAACCGTAGGACACCATTCTTACTGTTTATAGCCACAAGCTCTCATTATTCGGTACACGACGCAGGCCTCTATCGCCCGGACCTTTTCTAAGCTTTCGCGTACCACCAATCCATATTTAGAGTCACAAACTGATTTTCGTTAAAAAACGAGCGCGATGCACACATAAAACTGAAAACCGAGCACTCAACATCGCACGGCATAGTCCACCATGTTCTTTCACACACTAGATTCTTTTCATCGATAAATGTGGAATGCCAAGACGTGGCCCGCTGTAAAGAGTCGAAATATCACACAAACTGTACACGGCGTGCCCGCAACGCGTCCTGTTCAGTGCGACCGGGGTTTTTGTGTTGGGGAAACGTCGGAATTAATCAATACATCACAGATTTTTTTACAATACTGAGGCGTTCTTTGTAGTGAACGGGACGCGGTCGCGGGTAACGTGGCGCCGCGCGGCGGTCGACCGAACTACTGGAATGCAGCCAGAGCCTCAGTACGCATGCGGCTCGCCCTCCCCCCGCCCCGCGCCGCGACCCCTACCGCTGCGTTCAAGCTTACAGCTTTAGCTATGCCGTGAGACCGAAACTTGTACTTCTTTTAAGCGGCGCGTCATTACGCGAGACCTAAAAGCACAAAAGCTACAAAACAATTCGTATTTCATAGCAAAACAAAGCCAATTTTACATCTTCTAACATTTAAATTTAGAAATTTGTCTCAAACTTATTTATAAATAATGTAAAATAGATAATAAACTATAAATATACTTTATTCGTGAACGCAGCCGACGCGTCATTGAAAAAGTGCACACCACAACGAAGCTTGTAAAAGCTTTAAGCTCAAAGATTACTTATGGGTTTTTAGAGCGATTGGAGCAAGAAATTACATAATTAATGATTATATTTTGATGTACAACAACTTATATTGTCATTAAGCTGAATTTTTATTAATATTTCAACTGTTTTAAGATCCTTTTAGTAAAAAGAAAGGTGTTAAACGTATACACCTAATAATTTACCTGAGAATTTACAGAATAATGGCATAGCACCGCCATAATGCTTCGTCTAAAATTTTTATACGAGTCTTTAGTTGGTTGTCTATATTTATTTCAATTTTATATCTAACCAGCGCTTACTGCTATGACATTGCACATACCATATTATGTTTTTGTCTTGTAAATACGTACTTATATATGAAATAATAATACTATGAATACATTTAAATATCATTTAATAATTTGTTGCAAATAAATAATAGTTTCGTTAAAATACTAATTCATTCATAATACCTAATTACAGTAAATGAGTCATGCCTATTTTAAGTCATATAAATAAATAAATAAATAAATATTGAATTTTAATCAGTTATTTTTATGTGCACAGCTCTGTATTTCTATTTGATTATAACATTTCCAAACTAACGTAAAGTTTGTATTATTAAACTAAATTATTAATATATTAAAAACTATCTATATTTATTACAAATCAATATATTATTATAATTCTATTAAAATAATTAATATTTAAACTGTATAACTTGTAAACAAAATAATTAACAATAAATCAACTTTAGCAAACGCCCATCTGTTAGCAAGAATTGATTTATTACATGTAATATATATCAGTTCTGTTTTTTGAGTTATTTTAAGCCAGTTAAAATAACATTAAAAGAATACTGTAACTCCAAAAAATAATTTGTTTAGTTAATTTTAGTTAGCAATGTTTTTTTTTTTCAAATTGTATAAATGAATAAGAAATGTAGAGTTTGAAATTGTTTCAAATGTAGAGATTACCGTCGCGCTGTTGCGGCATTTCAGTTAATTTTAGGCCTATAGCATTTTTTTTATCAGATTGAAGTAGCAAACGAGCATGCAGTCCACCTGATGGTAAATGGTCACTGCCGCCCATGGACACCTGTAAGTGACTTCATATAGAACTGGGGTTCTATCTGAGGTCGATCACAGATGCGTTGCTGCTCCTGAGGACTAAGATGGTCGCCTGCTTTATAATATTAGTATAGATAAATTATAACTCCGGTCCACTCCCTGATGTTACGCAGCCTCGACTTCTATCTCCTTTCGACCTTTCTTGTGCAAAAAACTATATTTTGAAACGACTGCGTCAGAAAGAGGGTAATGTTATTCGAGCGTATGTATGTATGTCCATTTCTTTGTCACGCGCTACAGCCCAAACGGCTGGACGGATT
>DWNE01003473.1:0-16618 GCA_018249875.1 Cecropterus toxeus | reverse complement strand
ATTTCTAATTAGTGAAGATCGTTCTAAACATAGTAGTACCTTCTGTTTTGGTGGGGAAATGCACTTATAAGTATCAATGTTATAAAAATATATCTAGATCTGTTAAAGACTTCAAGTACGATACGAAATCTACATGTATTCATAATACTTTGTTACATCTGTGAATAAAATACCCGCTATAATCCCACCTTTCAAACTACATCTTTTTTTTTAACCTCAACGCTTTCTACACTCATAGCCCCACAGTAGGATGTAGGACACAATCACCCAGACCCTGAAACAGAAATATAAACTCATCATTCAAATTTCTATCTGGCCGAGGATCGAACCCGGGATCCACTGCGTGTCAGACCGGTATGGTGACCATTTCGCCACGCGGGTCGTCGAATATTAAGCCTTTATTATAACATCAGAATACATGTGATAATGTTACCTTGCAGTCGACCCTTAATAGTTCGTTTTTTACGAGTTCCATGAACATATTCTAATCTCAGCCCGAGAGATCGCTTTTTTCACCGAATCAAGAATATTTTTTCTGAAACGACCATGCATCTATGATATTCATGGACATCTGTAAGCATCTTCATAAAGAACAGGGGACCTATAGGAAGTCGATCAGAAATGCGTTGCTACTCCTGGGTACTAAGGTCGCCTCATACATAAGCGAGCCGGCAACCAAAATAATACAATATTTATAATGTTTCATAATAAATATAATGTTTTTTAAAAAGGTTTTCAACTGAAGCGTATTCGTTTATTCAATACCGTTATATTCAATTAGAAAGCTAATATAAAAGTTGCGCAGATTCAATGAATATTTTTGATATTAAACTATGTACATTCAATTTAATTAATTGCGCCTATGTGTAATTAAATGAAATAACTCAGGTTAATTAATTAATTTCCTGTTGAAAACTGTTTTACTTATTTGTTTTTATAAGTCTACTCACTATGCTTTTGTGAATTATGGATATAAAATAATATTACTGTCTAATTCTACCTGTTAGACCCTGTAGTTCTGGGACCAGAATAGGGCTACGGTATCCTCTGCCTGTCGTAAGAGACTAAAGAGGGCTAAAGCTATCACTGTTCATAACATACCTGATGACAGAAAAAAGACGGAGTAAGAGTAATAGGGTTGTACGTTTGTACGTTTTGAATACGGAACCCTAAAAAATACGTACTTAATATTTTTATAACTCTTTCAGACTAGTAACAAAATTAGTAAAATCTCTGAAATCAAAATATCTAAGCAAACAGATATAAATAGCAAACCAAGTGTCGCATCGGATCTCCTGTTCTGTGAGACAGAAAAAAACACGATAGTTTATTCGACAAAACCCGTCTTGTAACTTAATATCAGTCAACGAAACTAGAATTTCCCGCCGGAGGTAAGGAAATACAATAAATCCCACGCTCCGAAAACAATATTTCATGTTGCCAACCGATACTTGAGTAAAATGTCAGTACAGCTGAGTTAATTGTAGCGAATAATCTATTGGCTTTCGTCAATGCTTTGTTCTGTAAAGTACCTTATATTTAAAACATAGACAAAGGTAGAATTTTGATGTGATACATCTATAGGCGCAAATAAACTTATGTTAGCGTGGCGCTGCTTGCATTTATTTATTTTAGCGCCATCTGGTATGCATTGTCGGAACTATTAAGTATCGAACAAAACTTAGCTGGCAGCGGTGTTAGTTGGACTTAGTGCGGGGTACTATTCGTCACTGATATTTAGTACCTGTCGCAAGTCTTTTATGCATATTACTTGCACGAACACGATGTTTCAAATCTGTCTGGCGTTCTATGAAGGCTATTTTTTTGAATGAAGTAGAAAATGAGCACGTTTTCAGCAGCATGTAAGGGTGCGTCCATATCTGGCGAATGTAACGCGAATGTGCAGCTCGCGAGCCGCTTGCAAGCTGCCCGCGGGCTGCGCGCGTGCAGTCACGTCAATGGTTCGCCTCTTTAGCACAAAGCGAACAAAAATGCACACGCGCAGCTTGCGGGCAGCTTCCTAACGTCTCGCGAACTGCACATTCGCGGCACATTCGTCAGATGTGGACGCACCCTTAAGTAATCACAGCGTGTCTTAGTACGTGTAACCAACTTCATATAGAACTGTTATTCTACTCTTGAGGATTAAGATGATCGCATTTCATATAAGTGGGAAATAATAGTCAAATCAATCAATATAAGTATGTATTAAATAGATATTTGCGTGTTGGTTTGTTTGTATTGATCAATATCACACAAATTATACACATTAAAAATAAATTTAAAACTAAATTGGTTTAAGTTATAAGCGAAATTCGTATATTTAATGAACTAATCAGATTGCTATATTGAATAGTAAATCTCTATATTAATAACTTGATAGTACATCCCTAACCATTGTGTTCTAAACTACTTTGGAAGATTTAAAAGTTTTCAAATTAACGGAAGAAGTGCAGAAAACGGTTAAGTCAGAAACCGTTTTCTGCAATTCGTCCGTTTAATCAGATGCTTCTTAGGTCTATGGTAGTCGCCTCATATGAAAGTGAGCCGATATAGTCTAGATAGATCATCCCTAGAAAAAATGTGTGGCTACAGTCATAACATTAAGTAGTGCAAGTTTATTAAAGCAGAAATAATAATGGAAGAAAAACCAGAAGGCTGGAGCCTGAGCGGTAAATCTCAGGAGACCGAAATATCATGTACAGGAGCGGCAAATATTGCTAATTTACCTTGACAACCTTTTTTCACCAACACATTTAGGAGGCTATTTATATCTGAGGGTCGATTTAGGCATTAAAATATTAAATGAATAGCTTAGCCAGTTAACTTTGAATTACTGCTTTAAGTTGACAACGTTAGATTTTCAAATAAAAACTTACAAATAATCTTAACCTTAAAATATCTACTATCCCTTTCTGTATGTGGATGTTTCACAAAAAATCGGTCGGTGGTATTTTAAACTGTTATTTGGTATTATAACCATATCGCCATAACAGTAGGCCTACAACTAGATACCGAAATAATTTCAGACTCATAAACTAGATGGCTTTCTAAGTTCTTGTGTACAAGCTAATGCTAGCGAGCAACGCTAAGGGTTCATTAATACTGGCTCTGCTTGCTTCATCAAACTACTTCGACTGCCGAATGTGGTGAGCTCCTTTCTCTTTTTGGATTAAGTGGACTACCTTCTCGGGCGTGACTTTGGTGAAAAACTGCTATACTCTGTTCACCGGTAGGGAAAATCGGTCGACTCGATTATTAAGATCGTCAATCAACTGCCGATGGACGATTTTTGACCGTATTCAGGCATCATAAGATCAATTTCTATACTGGGTTAATAGGCAACAGCAAGCAAGGAATGAATGAACTTAGTTTTTAATTGTATTCTCTATTTTAACAGCCACCCTGAGCTCAACTGTAATTTCACCTATCACTCCTCGCATACCTAGAGAGGAGCCCAAACTCTATTTCAACTTATAATTGAGTACAAGGTGCTATCAGGGCATGTGACCCTTTATTCATCAACAACACCAAATAGCCACAATTCTTTGAACTCGTGGGAATATAAAGTAAATAATTTTGCATCGTTTCAAAAGTTTGTAGTTGATACATTTGAGAAATATCGAGATGTCGTCTACTGTTAAGCTCAAAAAATGTGACAAATTAAGTCCTTATTGCTTCGTTATAATTGGCTTCATTACTTCATAACTTGTAAATTAAGTTATTTGCCGTTCACAAAATAATGCGTTTCTTATGTTTTTTTTACTACCTTACTTTTTATTACCAATCCATCGAATACCAATTAAAGACCGATGTCGCTCATAAAAATCCCCTTTCCAAATAAGATTAGATTGTTAAATGAGGCTAGCTACATATAAGCGTATCTTATCCTGGGGACATTGTTGAATCGCCTTGGATGAATGTGAGTCCTTTTCCACACCCTTAAAATTAGATGAATACAAAGCTTTACAATGATCTTATTATGCAGAACTACACTTATCTTAGTTATTTTTATGTTTTACCTGAGGTCCACCAAACATAACATAACGCTGCATGCATTGGAGAAGAGAACGTTTGAACAAATTTCGCTACAATTTAAAACACGAGCCAGAAGCAAGCGGGCGAAAAGCAAGAACCACAGTTGCTTGCAAATCCAAAAGAAAAATGTTTGAAGCAAATGTTTAAAGGTCTTCGAGTCAAGCAAATATCAGTCAAATATGTAATGAATGCTCTTTATTTAAAGTCTTTGTTATAGAGAAGAAAGGTCACGTGTAAATGAAAACTTATTAGAACAGAAATCTCGGAATAATAGAGAACAAAAGGTATAAAGAGGTCTGTTCAATTTAAACAATAAAATTTAATGCGTCTACGAGCTCGTAATGCCAGACAAAAACAAACGAGAGGAATTTAATTTGTAAATTGGTTTTAAAACGTGATGCTATTTTCATTATTAAATTTTAAATTATTTGTTTATTGTTTTTCGTATTTCAGCAATCATGCTATAATATATTCTTACAGAACAATGACATGACTTCTTTATTACTATTAATGGGATATAACACTATATATAATGTTGTAAAACCAGAATGTTTCGACCGAGGAAGTACGACCACTACACCTATTTCTAGCGTGAAACGTTTCTTGCATTTCAGTTGAACGTCAACTTGCAAATGTCTACAATATGTGAGTACTAAATTCAACTTTCAAATACCTATCTGGCCTGGAATCGAACCCGGATTCGACTAAGTATCTGACCAGTATGGTGACCACACCGCTGTGCAAGTCATCAAGTCGTTTAGGGCGGACGGTCCACTGATGGTAAATTTGCTGAGTAGTACGAGATCTTAGGTCTTCGAAATTCCTACGTCAGGTAATCCTCGCTAATAGCCTCGGGGATTATCTAGTGGAGAGTCGTTTTATTACTAACGTAAAAGCTAATGGAATGGAAGGTGTTACTGAAGTCTTGGCACCCTTTATTGCCTTCGCGACATCTGAAAACCCTACACGTATTTTATTTGTTCTCGTGAAAACTCTGAATGGTTTGTTTGTTAGGTTTTGGATCGTGACCGGCAATATAAGTCTGAATTCCAGCTATCCCAAGCAGTTTTTAAATTAACGCGTATTAGAACTTAATAATGATTTGTTAAATAACAAAAGTATGATTATATATGTAAGCATACCGATTCACTACATAATAATATTATAATTTACATAAAATTGGGTAAGTATTAATTTACGTTATAAAAAAATAACGATGTTTCATCAGCCATATCTGTCTCATGTTAATTAGCGGGCTATCTATGGTACAATTAAATTAGATACGAGTAAATATATGGAAAGGCATTGTCTGATGGCGATATATTTATCTATTTTTTCACATTATTCGCCTTGCTTTCGTACTTAATTGATGACGTGTATAGAAGTTATTATTGTTTAATGATTATTATTATCGTTTAACGGTTTAACGATTTACTTATACCGTCCTATTAAGAATAAATTCTGAAAAATGAATTTTGCTTATGTTACTAATAATTTATTTACGCAAAACCGCGTAATCGTTTATTTACGGTAAAGATAACATTAAAATTATTATAATCTAAATATTGACAGTACAATTCAATTATGTTACGCGGCAACTTACGGAACGGAATCGTCCGCTACGTGGAGTGTGCGGACGTTGATGGATGGTGTCGCAGCTTGCAAATTGTAAAGTTACCACAAATATATACAGAGGCGCACCGAACTTGATACATTTTCGTATTTTTCGACATTGATCCATTGTTACACTTGCCAAAGTTATTAAATGAGATGTATGGAAATGAATAGGCGCACTCTGCAAACTGAGAATCGTCTCAGTTTGCAGAGTGAGACTAACGGGTTCCGGGTTCGAACCCCGGCCAGATACCTGAATTATAGTATAGACAACATACAGTAGTCCGACTCAGGCGTGTCCTTGAAATTTATACCTACCGCTAAACAGGGCGTAAGGGTTGGCACCGTCCAAAGGTGGAATTGTTACTTTCTAGCTGAAGTACCCGTGCTTCGCTACGTGACAAAATAAATGTAATTCAAAGTCTAAAATAATACACAAACAATCGTCCAAAGAGATAAGAGTGAATGTGATTTGTAATTCTTTACAGAACAGTACCATCAAAATTTATAATAAATATATGAATATTGGATACTTACCGTTGCAATATAATATTTTGTTAGTTCCCATATAAACATTTCTGTAAGCTAAAGTTAGCATCAGATGCTAGTGACTTGACATTGTTAAATCTCCTCAGATCAGCGCATAAGGGATACGCTTTAATTAATTAACAGACAACCGGCCGAAGGGTAGGTCTCAGTGTGATTTGGGACCCGTTATAAAATCTAACAAGATGTTGCTAGATTGTTGGCTTTACGTAAAGGCTAAGCCCATTGTCGTTGCTAGGCACGAGTTCCTTCGAAATATTGCGGCTTCGTGACACTAATCTCGCTTGGTATATTATGTTATTAAATTGCTAGGAGGCAGTAACCCGTGTGTATATGTTCGCACCCGTAGTTTACTTTTACTAATATTTATAGTATGTTTATGAGGATGGTCATTGTTTGCTGTTCTCTTCCGCAACATATATTCAGGATTCGAATTATTCATTTCACTTGCAGATTTTTTGAAATTTAATGCATCAAAAAAACAGTCGAATTGAGAATCTCTTTTTTTAAAGTCGGTTTAAAAACAAATATCAACGGCAAATGAATACTTTATATGAATTTATTTATATTATTGCCGACATTTAGACGAAGGTGCTTGGATCATGGTTATAGCGAAACTGCAGTGTTGCGGAGGAACTATTGACAAGTATTCAACTTTATACTTTTGATACTGAACGGAACTGATAAAAAATTAACATTAAGTGGCTTTTAAACCAAAAAATGCATTACCTACCTGCTAATACGTCACCTTATCCCTCTCACCTTTTTTGTCCTATTTACAGGCGCCATTTTTAAAATTATACAGCCTATGTCATTTTCCAAAATAAGACGATTGAAATGGTATGTCATATTCACAATCCGTCGAGCCGAAAGAAGTAGCCATACATACAAACTAATATAAACATACGCTCGAAAAAAAATAATCCTTATTCTCATGCAGTCGGGTAAAAAATAGCCGTCACGGTACGCCTAGCAAATGAGAAATATCGTGTTAGTGCAAGTAATATGCGTAAAAGACAAGATTGCGACGTGAACTAAATATTTAACATAAATAACGCCATCTACGAACCGTACGCCGCACTAAGTCACTGTGGTTGCCGGCTCACTTTTATATGAGGCGACCATCTAGGTCCCCGGGAGTAGCAACGCATCTGTGATCGACTTCATATAGAACCCCTGTTCTATATGAAGTCGCTTACAAATGTCCACCGGCGGCAGTAACCACTTACTATCAGGTGGGCTGCTTGCTCGTTTGCTGCTTCATATTATTAAAAAAAAAAGAAAAAAAGTCGAACTACATCGCTGTCCGCTTAGTTTTGTTAGATACTTAATAGTTCCGACGATGAATAACAAATGGCGCAAATATAAATACCAGAATCGCCACGTCAAAATCAGGTTTTTCTACTCCTATAGATGTTTCGCCTCGAAATTGCACGTTTAGTAATATAGAATCTAGTTCCTACAGCGGAACAAGCAAACGTGCGTGCAATTAACTCAACGCTGGGATGGAAATTCAACATCCGGAGCATTAGGTACTACAATGTATGCTTTGGAGCAACGATCTCTGCGTGTGATGTGGTCTCTATTGTTCATTACGATGGACGTGAATTCGTCGGCTCTTAGTATTAGGAAATAGATAACTAAAGCTCCAGTTAACAAAAGCAAAAGAGAAGCACAAATTTGTGTTATCATTAAGTATTTATACATTTTACAAAAAATGCGTGTAAATATTTAATGCGTAATGCGTGAAATCCACGTTGAGATGGACATTTAAAATCCACAGGGTTATCATGTTAGCTTATGAAGCATGCTCGTTTGCATGCAACTCGACCTGATGGTAACAAACAACCTGATGGTAAGTGGTCACTGCCACCCATGGAAATATGTAAGCAACTTCATATAAAACAGGAATTCTATCTGAAGTCGATCACAGATGTGTCGAATTCTATCTGAAGTAGATCCCGAGGACTAAGATAGTCGCCTCATATATCAATGAGCCGGCAACCACACGCTTCCACCGAAACGCAAGAACTGCTTCACGCTAAAAATAGATGTGGCGGCGGTACTTCCTCAGTCGAATCTCAATTGTTAATTTCGATTTAAGTGATTCAGTGTAAACTTTTATGCAAGACCTGTAGTGCAGAAAGACCTTAAATAATAGAAATTAATAAATAACGCAATCTATAATAATATTAGAAAGCTGAAGAGTTTGTTTGTTTGGTTGAATGCGCTAATATCAGGAAGTACTGTTTCGAATTGAAAAAATATATTTGTGCTGAATTATTATTGGGGGAGGCTATAGGCTATATAATATGTTTGTGTGCTTGTAGAACATATTTTATTATGTGTCTGATTGAATTTTATCAAACACTAATATTACTTATTGTACAACATGTCTTCTAAGACAATGTTATAACTCATTCTGATTCCCACACTCGAACCTACACTACGGAAATCGAGATGCTGGCTCGGAGATTTACCAATAAATTTCCCAAGCCACAATAACTGCGAGGAGATTTTTTTCCTAACAAGTACCATCGGTTAAGGCCACTTTCATTATATAAATCCATGTACCAACGAACCACGCAACCACTGTTAGATATAGCCAATTTCATGTAAGACTCTGATCTTATATGGATTTGCTTATAGGTACATAAGTACTGTTGCCATTTACCTTTAAATTGACTGGATTTCTTACTCCCGTGTTATAAAAACAAGTCCTATGAAGATGGTTTCTAATATTAACAACTATTTATTACTACTACTATTTCTACTATATATAAGGCTATTTTTTTACTTAACTACCACGAATACAAAAGAAATGATACAATTGCACTGTAATAAATATAATATACTTAATTACGACGAATACAAAATATAATACATTTAAATACGTGTTTATTTGTTACCGCTTATGTTTCAGCCTCGTAGTACAATGTTATGTCTCAAACGATACGGTAATATTACAAAATGATGAGCATCTGCGAGCAATTAATTTCACACTGGGATTGAAATTATAGTTCCGCAGCATTACCGCTTTGCTTTGCAACGCTGATCTCTGGATTTTGCGTGCTATGCGGTCTCTTTTGTTTATTACGTTAGGTGTGAAACTCGGGCTTTTGATATTGATGAACCGCGTGGCGGAGCCGGCACCATACCGGTCTGACGCGCAGTGGGTGTCGGGTTCGATTCCCGGCCAGTCAGAACTTTGAATGATGAGTTTAAATTTCTGTTCTGGGTCTGGGTGTTTGTGTGTCCATGGCACCCACGACACAGGAGAAAATCCTAGTGTGGAGCTATTAGTGTAGAAAGCATTTTTTTAAAGCGTGTGTATTTAATGCTGTTAATTGATTTGTTGTTTAAATTCAAATATGTAAAAAATGTAAAAGTCGATTTTAACTCACCGCCTTTTTATGACGTCCTGAAACTTTGCAAGAGTAAGTATATCTTATAACAATGATTTATTATCTTGTACTTAATAATACTAATCAGGCCATGGAGCCAATTGTTATTGGAAGGTATATATCGGTTTCGAGATTCTTTACATTTAACCTTATTTATTTTTATAAATATTACGTAAAACAATCCCTTGATTATTTATCTGTTTGCATACAAATAGTTTTTTAACTACCCAGTAGAAAAGACCCATCGTTGTTAGAAAGGTAATCTAGCCTCCAGCGAGCCTGTGTGAACTGATTACATAATGTTCCAATGCTTTCTTTCCACTTATATTTATTTTAATTATTATATCAGATATCTTTCTAAGTCGCAGTGTGTCCCGTAGATAGAACCCGCACGAGTGCAGTAAAGTAACCGGTCCGCCATTTGCTACTTGATTGTATGTCATTCCTTCTGTGGCGGATTTACCAGCAGGTTGACTAGGCTGGGGCCTAGGGCAGTAGATTTTAGGTGCAGCAAATATAATGCTATCATGTAGATTCTTTTTCGTCCACCAGAGGTAGAGGGCTCCATGACCCTCAATTGACACGTCTTGGGTGCGGCAGAATATTTAAATCTTGCGATGTTTTTTCGTTGACTTTAGGGTTCGCTGACTTAAATCCTAAGTAAGTTAGTGACGACAAATTTTATTATAGCTTACTGGCGGCTAGTATATAAATCCGGCACTGCGTTCCGTTAAGATGACGGCGGTGCCAAAGAAAACTAATCTATATTCAAAATATTTCGAAAATAATCATATTTTATGCACTATAAGATATTGGGAAGATGTGTCAAAATTTCATCTCTATCTTTTGAGCAAGGTGCACAACGTATCCAATTTTACAGCGCGCGTGATAAATTTGATACATTACGGTACCGTTGCAATATATCGACGAACATACAATTTCCTCGAATAGGTTGAAACAGAGATGGTATTTCCCGTTGTTTGATATTGCATCAAGTCGCAGTTGTATGTGTATTATAACAAAATAGGATTATACTCATGTTGGAATTAAGTGAACGCCGTCTTCCAATCTTTATGAAAACCGATGATGTTACAACAATGAAAGCGAAGTGACAATAAATAATTGTCGACTGAAAACTTAGTAAAATCCATATTTGATTGACTTCTGCTATATAACGTTATGATTAGTAATCAATAACATCAGATTCTCAGACAAAGTTGGTTGCAAGTCGACCCGAGAATTTAATTACTGTGGCTTAAGTACGTAGCGAGCTTGGTCACGTTATCGTATTGCCTATAAACGCTTTAAATGCTTTCAACACTCATACCCTCACAGTAGGATTTTCGTCTGTGTTGTGGGTGCTATGAATACAAAAAGACGAATACACAAACACCCAGACCCAGAACAGAAATCTAAAGTCATCATTCACATTTCTGTCTGGCCAGGGATTAAACCCGGGATCTACGTGTCAGACCAGTATGGTGATCGCTTTTCCACGCTGGTTATCCATAGCCTATGATCTAATTGCTTGATTTCTGCGGTCATGTTTTTGTCAAAGTATTTATTTTATAGCTAAATGAGATAAATTGGCTTTTAAAATGTGGGTGCAAGTTGTTTTTATAAAAAAAAAATATTTTCAAGATATAAGCATAGAAACCTAAGCCCCTGGTGTGAACGCGTTACCGTTTGACATGATGACCCGTTATGTTGGGTTGATCACCGACTGCAAACTAATAAATTTTGCTTGAATTTCATCAATTACGTAGCAAACAACAATTGGGACTGAATTGAAGTTTATATTGGTCGATTAACCAAATTAGATGGCTATACCGATCTATACCTATATATGTAAACGGTCCCTAAGATTGCAGTTAAATGTCGACTTTTCTAGACGTTTATGTCATTGATTAATGTGTGACCGTGTACCCGAACAGAACAAAAAAAAATAAATCAATGCATCGTTTTCGCTACTTTGAAATTGGCGGAACTAAACATTTTTAATACCTCCACTGTCATTGACGTCATTAATATTTATCATTGGAAACTGCTTTGATCTTTTGGAAATCTCCTCCTTTTGACATTGATCGATCGACTGCCTAAATAAAAGGTTACCGCTAAGAAACAGTTTACTCAAACCTCCTCACAATATTTCATGGAGTTTCCACTGATACGCTCCGATTTCTTGGACAATTTCTCCTTTCGACATTTATCTTTCGATTGCCTAAATAATGGGTTACCGCAATTGAACTATTAACACAAATTTCCTAACACTATTTCAAACAGATGGACTAAGGTTGGCCATTTTCTTTAAAAAGCAAATTTTGAACATTTTTGACATAATAATCCGTAAATAATGTATCTTCGTTTTCACACAGGTGGATCAACAACAAAAAGTTTAAGGTAAAACAAATTACAAGCGTACATCTTTCATTTTAAAATAGTAAATTTTCCTGAAAAATGTTAAATATATATTTTTTTGTAAGTGATAAAAAATCATCTAATTTATGGTTTAAAATTAATTTGAATTAATTCAAACAAAATAAAACAAATACTCGAACTCACCATCCTTAAGGCAGGCTCTGGTCTATACCACGTAAAGTTTCTCCCATAGGAAATAAACAAGACATATGTTAGTAAAGAGACGCCCTAGGTTTTTCTTTTGATTTATTGTTTATCTACAACATAATAAAGTTATGTGGGTTCCGAGAAACACTAATTTATGGAGCGTGAACGTGAAAAGGTTCGGGCTGATATAGGTACATTAAAGTTTTACTTTGCTCTGGTTTAACCATTATTGTCATGCTTTTGTTAATGACTTCCTTTGTCTATGCGTATGTGATCTTTATAGTATAATTAATTACTAGTAGTTTATACATCTATTAGATTCTGCAAATAAAAATTGTTCTTATATAATTACGATACGAAATGTTAGTACTTCGAGGGATGGAAAAACCAGAATGATTCGATCGGAAAGATTCCATTTTCCGAAGAGGCTTTATGGACTGCATATTGAATTTTTCATTCCATCCGTTGTAGCCACAAGTTAATCTCTGAAACAACATCAAAACCACAGCTCTTGTCAGTGTTAAAAGTGAGTGTAACAAAACTACAAATTCCGACCCATACCGATTTGCAATATATGATTTTAGACTTATATTATCGTGGAATTGATACATGATGTATCAATTCCACAATCATTCCGCAATTCAGTTTTAGAAACAGTTTGTTTTAATAGAAAAAGAAATAAAAATATTTTCGACGTTGTTTTTGCTGGTAACTGTAAATCTGCTGGTCTGTAAAGAACGCCAAATATGTTTGTTTGACTATATTGTGACACAGACGACTCAGGACTAGTTTAAAAAATATTTATTGTTTCACTCCCTGCAATTATTTTTAACTTTTATAGTATTTGTATTATTACAACGGCTATAGTATTGAAAAAGAAACGAGTTTCCATAAGTATATATTATATTATGTCTATATATTATGTATTTCGATGCATTCTAATCTGGCTTTTTAATTATTTGTTTGTCTAACTACTTCCCAATTTTTCGCCCCGCTGCTTAACTTTCAGTCAGACCACTTGTCTGCATGCTTGCCATAATGCTTCATACCGAACATATTCCATTAAAACAGACAACATAAAAATTATTGAAATGAATTTGACTTTAATTTTACTTTACGTTATTACCAGACTACAAAAGTCGATAAAAATTAAGAGGACACTCAGACAGTAAAGAGCGAATACGGTGAATAGTACAATAACAATAACGGGAGGCGTGCAATGAATCGTCGCAGACGTACAGCATAAAACCGCGAAGAACGTTTATGACAGAATCACAAATGCATTTTTCGTGTCCTGAAAAAGTGCTTTATAGTTAGAGCGCCCTCCCCTCGACCTTTCCACAAAGCAAACCTGGTGATATACGGTTGCATAGGTCAGCAAACAACGGCGTTTCGTTTTTGGAAAAAAAACTAGACAAGGCCATTTGCCATGATTCAATTGATAGGTTGTCGCCAGGCTGTTGACATTTTGCATTAGATTAAACAATCATATTTCAACTTGAATTTAAATAATATTCACACGAATATAAATCACATTGAAGTAACCATTTCCATGAATACAATTTTATATCCTATTTATTGCCTATTGTATTTACAGTAATTGTATAATGATATGTTTTAACAAAAACTTAAACATTAAAAGTAGCCAATTAATAAAATATTTGCAGCAACAGTTTATAACTCAAAGAAAAAATATAGAGGAATACAAAAGTACGAGTTCGTCTGATACGTGAAGCATTTCTAATCTTAAACAATAATATAACATTTCATATTACCGTTAAGACTTATACGAAGCGTTAAAACTTAGTCCTCCAGAGAAGCTACACATCTGTGTTCGACCTCAAGTAATAGTGTTCTCTTATCTGAATTGACCATTGATGTCCATCGACAGCAGCTTCCACTCGGTAGATTGTATGTTTGTTTGCAACTACTACGGATGAAACCTCACCCGTATTTAAAAAAAAGGTGACGAGTATAAATTGTAAAAGCTTTTCATTGAGCAGATGGATTTTTATTACATAAAAAATTATCTAAATATACGGCTTTAAATAAATTTCAGCCTATCAAATTTCGTTCGATTTCGAGTAGTTTCAGTTTGATGGTATTACAATCATCCAGACACATCGACAAATGTCATAGTTTATAGAAATGTCAATATTATTTATTCCCCGTCCTCCAAATTATTTCTTTTTGCAAAACTATTAAATATACAAACACGCGGAATTTTCATTCTTATTTCTTTTTTTTATAGTTATAGTTGCCACATTACTAATGTGCGTATGTGTGCGTGTATATGTATATATAAGTATATCTTTTTGAGAGAAATTCATAAGAGATATTGTAGGAATTTCATCCTTATTGACAGCAACACATCTCATTAGGAAGATTATTTTCCTATTTTTATCAGGTTAAAGTAACAAGTAAGCATGCAGTGTACCTGATAGTAAATGGTCACTGGCGTCCATAGACATCTATAAGCAACTTCATATAGAACAGGAATTCTGTCTGAAGTCAAGGACTGAAATTATCGCCTCATATATAAGTGACCCGGCGACCAATCCTTCTAACGTAACGCAAGTACTGCTTCACGCTAGAAATAGGTGTTTATATTTGCTATTTGCGATTCATAAAAGAACAAAGGCTTATTGTTGATATTGTGTACGACCGTGTGTACTAACCTACTTCCACAATTACGATCGATTGCAGCTTACGTATCTGTGTTACCGAGATGAAGGTTAATCTCAGCTTCATAAACATTTTAAGAGTACTTTCTTTTATTCTCTACTGTGAAAAGAATTGGCAATTAGGTCATTATTTAGCTTTAGGGTTTGTTTAGCAAATTGTAAGCTCATCTAAAATAAAAGTTTCTTGTGTCAGCAGATTGCAAATTTGTTAAAAAAAAGTTTGGAGGGTTGAGAATTGGTTATAATACAATTTTCTAAACTTGAAAAACGCAAACCAAGACTTTAGTCTTGGTTTGCGTTTTTCAAACATATATATATATATTTATTTTTCATTCATCATATATAAATTTATTTATTTTTCCAATTTTGCCCGTATTTTGATGTAACATTTAATCTTTATTTCGATAAAATGAAGTGTTTATTAAAAGTAAAAATAAAAAATATAATTTATATCGAAGTCCTTTCTCATTTCCTACACAAACATTTAAATTCCAAGTAATCCAATAGCTTTTATTCGATCAACATACTATTGGGAAATCTCGTAGAGTACAATAAAAGAGTTACAATTTTATTCGCGTGCTTAGGCCAAATAAAAAGGACCCAGAAGGGAGTATTTATTCAGAAAGTGGAACATTTACGCCAGTTGATACTCTAAACATCCAAGGTCTTACAAAAGTTGCGTTTTATCACTGTCTGTAGAAGGAGGTGACAATATATTTTGTCGAAAATTCGGGACAAGATTACCTGTTTTATTAGAACCAGCCAAATATATATGTAGATGTATTTACTACCTATTAAAGTTTTGTTTTGTAAATGAATTAATGAAAGTTAAATAGGTGAATTGTTTTTTCAAACAGTAATTCGAGCGGGGTGACACCACCGCCACACCAATTTTTAGCGTGGATCGTTGGAAAGGTGTGGTTGTCGACTCACTCATAAGATGACCATCTCAGGCCTCGGAAAAACATTTAGTTACTTCAAGTTAAAAATACATGTCTTATGGCCACAAAATTCACTGCAAATTGTAGTTAAATTAACTTAATGCTCACGGCGTTAAAATTAACCAAACACATTATCGGACCCCAAATAAGACAATTGCGTTACACAATTACGTTGTGGAGTATCCTACAATTACTGGCCACTTGGTCACATCTTGAGTGTCCATTTCTTGGACGGATTTCCAAATGGACAAAGAAATGTAAGCCCTGATGAGTCTCAAGTGCTCTCGCCTCACTTTGAGCAGCTATATTTTAGCACTAATAGAGGGGTTAAGTCACGCAACCTCCGTTAACAATGCAGGTGAAGTTTTTGGGCCATTCGTATTTGCCTCACTGTGAAATTATAAGAACGGGCACAATTATACTAATAAAAATAACGGATAAATACATGTACATGTACACGGTACATGTATTACGATACTTCCCGGTCTATAAGGCCTTTAGTTCCTTTATTCTTGTTATACCTTTGCATAATAGATTACGCTGGCGTGTACATTGATGAAAACCTATTAGAGGAAAATATTCTGAAATATATAAAGTTAATTTATCAAACCGTTCATTACAGTAAGCCAAACAACAGGAAACTGTGTATTTAAAGTCCAAAAACATTATGACTTTTTAGAATAACGAGAGTAAACCTAGATGGTTATATAAGAAGACGATATAAAAAAAACTTAAGACGATATAAAAACTTCGACACGATATAGGTATCGTGTCGATTTTTTACCGACTTCCAAAATGGAGGAGGTACTCAATTCGTCTGTATTTT
>DWNE01003472.1:0-16618 GCA_018249875.1 Cecropterus toxeus | reverse complement strand
GTGGTTGTGGTCCGATCCGGTGGTAGTGTAAGAAAGAAATATTGTAACTGACAATTTGTAAGTGCCCCCGTAGGCCTATGCAAAATAAAGACATTTCGTTTCATTTATATTATAAATATAAATATAAATATAAAGGCCTACAAATACCCTTACGTTCTATTACTCCACAACATTCCACATTACACGAGTGTCTTCTGCAAATTTATTAGTATCGATCCGGTTCCTTAGTAATCACCATACCGCAGTCTAATAGATAGAATTCCGGGTTCCAGCTAAGCAATATTTACCCTATTTTCTCTGAGTCGGAATTTGCATCTAGTAAGAGTACATCTTTGTGTGTCATTATTAAGGAAGCTTGGGTTATATTTAAACGCGATTTTTAGAGGAGAATGTTGCGAAGCCACACATCTTCAAACTCTTATATCAAACTAGCTGTGCCATGCGGTTTCACCCGCTACTACACAAGAAAGAACAAACAAATATATATGTTATATAGCCTAGCCTTCCTCAATAAATGTACTATTCAACACAAAAATAATTTTTCAATTCGAATCAGTAGTTTTGGAGATTAGCGCGTTCAACCAAATAAACTCTATTGCTTTATAATATATAGTTGTAAAACATAATGTGCTTGATGCTTAATGGGCAATCCAGCCGAGCCAGGTCTAAGACAGTGTTTTTCAACGGTGTGTAGGGCGGTCGCGAGAGAGGTTGAAACAATTAGATACTTCTGTAGCAAAGTCAATAAATTCTAAAAAGATATATGAAGAAAAAAGAAAACAAAAAATAAATATGAAGAAAAGGTTAACAAAATGATACTCATTATGTCACGTGAAACTGTTATGTATACGAGGGGGTTCGTAGCATGAAAGAGCTTAAAAATTAAAAAAGCACTGGCTAAGGTATGTTGTGCACCTAATTAAAAACAACAATTATCGTAGTGGCACTACTATGTGGTAATCTTTTGTATTTGAACTTATTTTAAAGTTGTTATAGATTTCGTTGTGGCCTTGCGATACTATTAGCAAAATATCTGCTTAGCACCGACTTAGCGGGCAACGATCAACCGGATTAGCAACGGAAGCTGTAAGATTAAGATTGCACGCAGACCCCGGGGTCCGAGACGTGTCCCGTTTGCAAAGAGTGGCGTACTCCACAGATAAATTGATTGTCTTGCTCCGTCGGAACGCTGTACAACTCGATAGCACTCTAACCAATTTCTTCAATAGAAAACATAGTTCAGGGAATGATACTCCTTTCTTATCTTATAAAATAACGGACTTTCAGTTTACATTACAATAACTTGCGAGCCATTTTACGATATTCCTGGGACTAGATCTCATTTTATGAACTATGAACTTTTCCCCCGGGTCCGCCTATTTGGATCGTGTACCGCGGTTTAAAGTATCCTATATGTTAATCTAGGCTATAAACTTTCAGTGTGCCAAATATCATCCAAATCTAATCAGTAATTTTTGCGTGATAGAGTAACAAACATACATACATCCCATCAACTTTCACGTTTACAATATGGCAATAGTAAGATTAGTAAGAAGTAAAAATTGTGAGATTTATTTTCGTCAATAGGCATCAAATATGTTATTAAAGACTCAAATGTATTACAGTGTAAATTCGAGTGTTATAAATAGCACGCTTTGTTGCACCTTATGCATAAAAATATGAAGAGCGAATGCAAATGTTTGTGTATAAGTTTTTTTATGTAGGTACCTATGAACTGACCTACGGTCTAACTTACCTAACTAGACAAAATAGTAATTCCATTTTGGTCATCGTCAGCTCCTTATTGTTTCACTGTTTACGTACTGCCATCAAAGAGGGGGAGGAACGGATTCTATAGTCAATAGTCCACCGCGCTGGCCAAGTGCAATTTAGACTTCCTTACAAAGTTTTCATTCAAAATAAATTATTTTCTGATACGTAGGTACATGACTTAGTGCGTGTCTGGGGTTGTGGAACCTTGAACCTCATGAATATAGTGCGATGCTACAATACATAAACCATTTATTCATAGAAATGGTCGCGATTTCATAATCGGAAATATCTTCGAAGCGTCTCCTAGCTACTGATCTTTCAGATTACGCGGTGCTAATCTCCCAAACGGTTTTCGATCCCAGCTACTAAGCTTCAGAGTCCACATAAATCAAATTGCAGCTCGCCAGAACTGGGACGCTCAGTTTGTTGACACCTACACTGGCTGGCAAATGACCTAAAATATACGGTTTTTTCCCCGCAGACATTTGCGACTTACGAATGTCCTCGCGCCAAACATCATCAATCAGGCTGTTTCAACGTTCAGGTCGATGTTTTGATGCATATGTAACAGTCTAAGATCCCACTATGCGATTGCTGCATCCATCTGTCTTTAATGTTTATTTTTGGATATTATAGATAGTGGTTATGAAGGACATTATACAAGACATACAAAAGAAAATCAGATTTTTATATAATAACAAAATTAGTTCGAAAAATAATTGCCATTAATTTTATTGCGATCAAACCATACATAAGTTTTAAGGCGGTAGAACTCTGTGATTTAACTCCGGAAGCACCACCGCCACACCTACTTCTGCCTAATACCAACGTGTGTACCAAGATGATATACATATCTGAGACGGTTAAACTTTGCACTCAGGGGAGCAACGCATCTGTGCCTAACCTTAGGTAAAACTGATCTTATCGGGGTTGATTGCAGATGTTCATGAGAGGCAGTGGTCACTTACCATTAGATGGACTGGATGCTCGTTTGCTACTTCTATGTTTTAAAAAAACCTCTATGCTACATAAAGGTACTTTAATAAAATTGCGGCCAGGTTTTCGTAACCGTATTGGTCTGTAAATCTTATATATCTGTAGTCTGGTGTCTATGGTCTGTAAATATCTTTAAAATATTATGGGATGGGATATTATATGAAAAGCATATATGGGTACAATAATCACGTGGTTGGATCTCGTACTATAAGACACGTACATGAATATGTACATCCATAACATTCGCAAGATACAACGAGTCATCCTGTGCCCTAAAAAGATAACCTCACTAAATTGTTTGTGATTGTTTAATTTGAACGTGCATATATAAAACTATAGATTTTTCGCGGTTTTACGAAGTTGATATAATTATAATTAATACGACAAGATATGACTTTGATTATCGCTCTTAATATCGTTTGCGATGACCCGCGTAGCCGAGCGGTCTTCATACCGGTCTGGCGCACAGTGGGTCCCGGGTTCGATTCCCGGCCAGACAGAAATTTGAATGATGAGTTTAGATTTCTCTTCTGGGTCTGGGTGTTTGCGTTTTCGTGTTTGTGTGTCCATGGCACCCACGACACAGGAGAAAATCCTAGTGTAATCCTAGAAACATACTTAATGTTTCAGTAATTACTTTTACCACCATGAAGTATTTATTTGAGTCGTTGAAGTATTGTGAAAAGTACCGGGCAGACTTTGATGAAACTTTGGTGTTTTAAAACCTATGATTATAACTACAAGATTAATACATTTCATCTTATTACAATGTAATGGAGCATAAATTTACAATAACATAATTATTATAAAATCGCAGACGTCACTGCTATAAACTTGTAGGTAGGTACACAATAAAATTAATACAATTTGTTTTGCATGTACCTATGTAGTGAGTATTGATTTTGATATACACGTGATATCTTTTGTTTGATGGCAAGACGTCATTGACCCCTATGAAAATAACAGAGGCGTCGCGGTTTCAACACTAGGTACCTCCAGCGGTCGCGCGCATGCCTGTTTCTAAGGTCGCGCCCGTCGCAGCCTTCCGATGGAAATGATTTCAATTAAAATGCCACTAGACGGGCTTCACTTCGGGGGTCCGACGGAACCGCGACGCCTTCTCGGGCCCCGAGTCTATTGCAATCCTAAGAGATGACGTCGGCCTATAGGTTGTGTGCTACCGCATCTTACCGGCGGCTGCTGTTGTCACTGCGGTGTTTCGCGGGCGGGCAGATTTATTTGGACGTACCCCCTTCGGGGGGTGCGGGGCCGGGCGCGCCACCCACCGCGCCACCTCCACACATTTGACTGGATCAATAAGTAAGCAAAGGATGCCCGAGCAGAAAAACCATACACCCGACCACCCCAAGGGGGCACACGTAACCGACACCCCCCACTAACGGAGGGGGGGGGGGGGCTCCACAGATTGCCATTTTCTCTTTGCCTACGCTTTAATTAGTTGCGTAGTGATGCGTGTGGATCCATAATCCAGTGATATTAAATTGCCAAACAAGTCCCATTCGGTTAAGAAGGCCCGACCCGACGGGACGCTTCACAATAAACACGAGTAATGTACATAAAATAAAAATGAAAAAGTTCATAAACACCACCAACGTGGCATCCATAAAACTTGAATCAAGGGAGGAAATCTTTGTTGTAAATATTTTCATAACCGATAACGGTTTATCTTTAGAACAAACTATCTCGATGATTTGTAATAAAATAGAGCAAATTTAAATTTAATCTCTGTCATCATAATGTCACAATGGCCGCCAGATTAGATAAGCAGCAACATCGCTTAAAGCAGAAATGTTGGTAACGAAGTACATTTCTTCTACCTAGTATACTTATCCATATTAATGTGAGACAGTTCATGAACTTGTGGACCTTCTAGCCAATGTCATCGTATACAAGAATTGTAAAGCATAAGTTAATTTAAGTTAATTATGCAAGGAATTACCTTAAACTCGCTCACAGAAACAAATAATAGTAAATTTATTACAACATAGTGGAATTATTTGTTCACGAAAATATCTACAATGAAAATTTACGAAGGACATCGAATAAGGAAGGAATGCATGCTGTATGTAGTGTCGGAAGTCTTCGCTCAAAACGCTACGATAACCTTCTAAACGCTTTTACTGGTCTACCTTCGAAAAAAAGGAGTCTACTCTAAATTATCTAAATACTCTAATAATGTAGTCTTATAATTGTATCTCTTATGTGTTGTAATTACCAAGAATAAACGTTTTCTTTCATTCTTTCTAAATCTCTGTAAGACTGCTACTGCTTTCAGTAACTACCCACTTTTATTCAATCGTAGATATAAAATCGTTACTTGTAATTAAGTAAATTTTGTTTGTTTTCCGTACGCACAACAAAATCAAAATGTTTTCTTAGTAAGTGAATTGCAAATTCTTGGTAAGAAATAATAAAGATCTTAAACCGTTTCATTAAAGCTACTGGGAACTATTCTTATCTTACGCTGGTATTTCATTAGTTCCTCACTCCAAAAAGTCTATTGATGATATGTTTCTGATCTTTAACAACGATGTTTGCAGTGTGTTTCTAGCACAGATTATTACCAGTTAACATACATCTTTACACACTAAGGAGATCTATGTATATGTTACCACAAGATTGTTTTTGATCTCTGTATATGTTGCTTCTAGGTGCTTGCGTTACTCATTGGTTAAAAACTTTAAATATTCATCGGATACTGTGTGACTATGCTAATCAAAAATGCTCTCTAACCCTAGCAGATAACTCAGCCAAAAATATCAATTAAAATTTAGAGAGTCTAAAGAAACGACGCACTTATCAAACTGCTAAATTATTTTTAACAGTCTAATAGTTTAAAATAACACAAGTATTTCTAAAGGCATTTTACTAGAAATAACAGAAATATGTACAAGCCATGATAAGTATCAAACAAGAAGCGCATAGGCCTGTCTCCTTCTGCGTTATGTTTTATATTCATGAGGTTTGTACATGAGACGCATGTCGTGATTTTGCATTCCGTGTGCTTCTAAGAAGTCACGGTCAGAACTACATTTCGCTGATACCGTTATTCTTGAGATATTAGTCGATTCTTAAGATTACAGCGCCATAAGCGCCGCCAGGAGAGGATAATTAAAGAGCGGACAGTGAATAATATCATTACTGTAAACACCATTAAACGGCATTTAATTTTGCAGCTGGCGGTAACTTTTCATAGTATTTTTATTTTTAATCTAAAATTGGTTATAAATTTTAGCCGACGTCGTGTTCAAACGTTCGTGTTCTCGTACGCAATAGATAATCTGTTACTAAAGTAAATTTTTACAGACGCTTAATTTCACCCATCTCAGGTTTATTGTATATGTATAAGCGGGCACCTTAAAAGTACTCACTGAAATACAATTATAATAAAGTGAATTTTCATTGTAATTAAACCTCCTTCCTCAATGTCGAATTCAAAAACGTTTCGTAATTTGAGTCGATGTCGCGGCAAATTGGCCGTTCGTAAATGCGAATCGGTTTAAAAAGCTTTGATTTTTACGGGCGCTCCGCTGCGCTCATCTCGAGTAAGCGTCACAAGCGGGCTCCTTGCGAAAAGGAGCCAATCGAAATAATTATCATAAAATAAATCCCCCACAATTCGGCGGCCGCCCCCGGGCCGCGAGGTAATAGCGGGCCCTCGCCCTAGTGATGGCTATCGGAAACCAGCTAAATCGTATCGATGGATTTGTGTTCACACTCCGCTATGATAGGATAATGTCATTTTTTCTAGTCCACATTTTTACAGTCGACGTGTAAAGTTGCCTTCTTTATCAGCGAAAAAATTTCCGAATCTGATAAAATAAACCATTTTCATATGAATTAAAAAATGTCGGTACAGAAGCAAACATTTGTATTCCTACAGCTGCACGTATAATACAATAAAAATTAGTAGTCATTAATAAGTATTCTTATCACTAGCATAATCAATAAATTATTTTGTTAATTATCTTTAACCAGTTATTTGTGGTATTTTATAGTTGACTAGCATACAAGTTAAATGAATAGCAAACTAAATTGTATAATCAAATTTCATCTCGTATAATAAATAGTAAGTGCCACAAGCTTGTCTTCGTAGCATAATAAAATAAATTATTCGTAAATAATAGATGAAATATTAATGTTACTTTAGTTAGTACAATACCACAGCTAAGAAAGGGCAAACAAAATCGTGCTTTCAGTTTTTCCCTTACGACCACGCTCTCATCTCTGTATTGCCGATGGAATTAATGTCCCGCTTGCTTCGACATCTATTCCGTCTTTTGTTTCCCCCTACCCTATTTTCGGCTAATGCCAATAATGGGTTGACTCTGTATCCAATTCCAAAAAAAAAGTAATGTTCGGCAATATTGCCGAATTCGCTTAAGCCGTAACGATGTTTCAATGTGCGCCGAGTACGCTCTGAATTATTTGCTGATATAAAAAATAGTCGATTCATTGGGAGCGTTTACTATTTTTTAAATGTTCGGTTTCACTCGAACCTCCTAGACCCTATTTCACACCGGCTCATTTAGCGAGCTATGCTTTTATTAGGCGTGTGGTATGACTGAGGTGTCTGCGTGAGACTGTGCGGTAATAATAAGTAGCCGGTGCCTACCCACCCCTCGACGCCCCGACCCCTCCAACCGCACGCGCCGCGCTCACCACTCAAAAGCCATCTTAACTTAAAACCGGTCTTCGATATCGCCAACTTTTATATTGTGAACCTACTTGATGAAATTGTGAACGTGACCCAATTTTTAGTGTATCGGTTGTTTCTAAGTATTTAAGCTAAGTGGGGTCATCGTATGTCGGCGGCGATGGCGTCTCGCGGCGCGTCGACGCGTGACGCGGTCGCGAGTCGCCCAGCCGCCGCGCCACTAGGCCCCTCAGGCATAATACGTTTGCGAGGATGTGTATTACACCTTTTGTTTAGTCCTGTTTTTAATCCGCTAAACTTTACAAACCAAACTGTATAACATTATATGTATAAACGACTTTAATCGTAGTAAATGTTGTTAATAATCAGTTTCCATAAAATGCTAACCTCACGTCCGCTGTTAGTGGTTTTATATTTTTAATTGTTATGAGTAGTTGCTAGAGACAGATCAATAAACAATTCCTAGGTTCCACTAATACTGCTACAAAACATACATGTTTTATTTCTGACAATCACTTACGGTCAGGGTCTGGCAGTCGGTTAAGGACGTAAGGACTATTCATCCAGACAAAATAATATAAGTAAATTTCGTGTGAAACATTTCGCCGGCTGATGTAACAAAAAAAACATACAAAACGCTTCATAAGAGTGCACTGATGATCTTATTACGAGCATAATCTCCAACGAAATGAAAAGGCGCGGTTGCGGTACTTTTATTTAATACGTATAAAGTGATATGACGGACATGTTGTGTTGTGATACGAGTGTGCGTGTCGTAATGGCGGTCGGGGCGGTACATCGGCACATAAAAATCATAAGCTGACGTGGGCATGTTTCGCAACGCACCTGCCCTGCACAGCAGCCCGGTGCTAATGGCGCAGCGAGAGCGACATCTATCACTTTGCAATTAAAATACTTAAATATGTGCGTGATAAGAATTTGTCTATATGTCTATAAAATCTGAGATTATTGTCAAAGTATTTCACCTTTTGAACGTAAATTGAATTTGAATATTGTCCTTCAAACTCTTATGTGATAGTTGGAAGCTTCGTTCATGCGTTATGTCTTTAAAAGTTATGTCTAAAGCTAATTGTTATTTTTTTTATTTTTTTTAATAGTTTTTAATGCAGTAGCATCGTAGAAAAAACGTCTCGGATTAGAACAGTACCGCTTCAATAACACTTACAAAACCACTTACAAAATTTGCTTAAATGCATAATTCCAAAGTACAGTGACCCGCACAGGCCGACGAGATTTCTGCTCTTACGCAAATCGCATTCACGGTTCTCCGTTGCACTGGCCACGTTCGAGCCGGTGATGAATCACTGTGATAACTATAGGTACCTAGCATTATGTGGACACACTATCTACTCGCGAAATTGTAGCGTTAATTTATGACCTATCTCGACTTCCTTTTTACCTAGTGTTAGGTACTCCGTCTGCGGTGGGTGCAAATTATTTTTCATTTTACTATTTGTTTACATATTTTCTCTTACTTCATTAGTTTTGGCGAAACTTCGTTGTATGCTAGTTCCAAGTTAAAAAATAGAAGTAAAATAGATGTAACCTGTTTAGTCTTCGCCTCACTAGACATTTTTTTTTTAAATCAAAGACCTGTATAAAGATAAATATATTTTTATTTACAAATGTTCTTAAATAAGCAATAATAATTAGAATATTATACCGGTATTAATTATATTATTAAAATATATTCCATTCTATTAAGGAATATGTTTTTACACGCTCTTAATGCTAATAAAATATGTATAAATTATAAATATGAATCGTAAGAAGGGTGATTTACAATTAATCATTTGAAAGATGTCCTTGCACGAACATGGCATTCTCGGCCTTTCACAGTGCTGTACTAATGTTGTATTGGCTATTCGTGAGACTAGAATTATGATATGATGAAAATAAATCTGTTACATTATTTAACTCATAAATTAAACCGAATGTCAAGAAACCGAAATGCCTAAGTAGGCTAAATTGTTTTATAGCCATGATGCCAGCTATGGCCAGCTACCGGCTCCATCATCAGATCATCTCATGATCATATTGTTGCATTTTCACTAATCGAAATTACTAAGTGCACAAAATTTCAACTCAATTGGTTAAGTAGTAATAGTTAAAAAGTTGTTGACTTATACATATTAACATCTCATATATCAGTCAAAAAAAAGGATATGACGGTGGGAAAAAAAAATTCAAGTAGTTCCATAAAATTAAACGTCATACCGTTTAATTTTATGGAACTACTTGATTTTTTTTCCCACCGTCATATCCTTTTTTTTTGACTGATATATGAGATGTTAATATGTATAATTTGTGTTGTCATTTTACAAAATCTTACTACATAAAACTGATATCAAAGGTAGAGTTACTCAACGTATTGTAGATAAACCTTTAAAGTATGACAATAATATCCAATCTCTTTTTTGTTAAATATTCTATTTCGTCGAAACTTAACAAGCCCCTTAATTATTATGACCTTTTATTTTATATACAGATACAGTTCCCTAGAATAACAAATCATCAATATCAGAAATAATTCGTACTAACGGACTATTTCTGAAAACTTGGAAAACAATCTCTCGGATGGAAGTGGAACAATCGGCTTATGAAAGGAATGTATTATTTGAAGTAGATGTTTCTGAATTTGCAGTAGCGATGGAGGAGGAATCTACAGAGCTGCCGGGCACGGACGGCCTGGCGCCGAAGCAGCGACACCAGGCGAAGCACCGCGAACTGTTCCTCTCGCGGCACGTGGAGACGCTGCCGGCCACGCACATCCGCGGCAAGTGCTCCGTCACGCTCCTCAACGAGACAGAGTCGCTGCTCAGCTATCTCAATAAGGATGTGAGTATGTACCGGCCACGCAACAACAACCTCAACGCCGAATCGCCAGTAGCCGCACTAGTGCGCTTCTCATAGTCCCCTCGCTGCATGCTAAGCCGCGAAGTAGAGTCCACATCATTATCGAGTTCAGACATCGGCGCAACGGACAATAAGATCGCATCACTGCTACTACAGTTGTTTAAAATTGAAATCTGTCTAGTAGATACTCCTCGCTTTCTTCTGCAAAAGCATTATATTCTACATACTGCTATGTGATTAGAGCTATGTCTTAATATTCCTACCGGATTTTATTAGCGATTACGACATACGATTAAATCCATTTTTTTTTAATTTAATTTCACACTTAACGATCGATTTGTTAAAAAATGAGTTAAAGCTAATCTAATTCGTAACGGCGTTCTCGAAACGTTGTGTATTGTTGTAAAGTTAATGATTAGAACACGTGACTGTAAATTAATTGGGCGCGAGATAAGGATGAATTTTTAATATATTTTCGCTCCACCGCCACTACGCTTACCGCGCCGCGTCACACGGGTCACGATTGTTATGTCGTGGCCGCCATTTTGTCTTATGCACCGGCATGTCACACGAAAGAGCCTATATGGAATGTGGTACTTAGATTCAGTACCTACTTCAGTACCTATAATCTTCGTATATTGTATAAAAAATCGTTTATCAAATGTTACTTTTATTATACCAGTAACAGAATATGCATCGAAAGTACAATTAACAAAATCAATAAACATAGGTACTTTCATTCATTTGTAATGGTACTTAAATCGAACATGAAATACGTACAATCTCGTTTTTAACTATTTCGTTCATCTGAAGAGTTACACAATCGTGTATTTCAAAACGATTGTGTGCAGACGCTAATTACGTATAGTAATCAATTACAAATCACAGACCAATGTAGTGTTTGTTGTATTTGAAAAAAAGATCATGAAATTCAATTCAATTTTCTTTGATGAAAATAGCAAACTGGATTCACTGGCTGACATGCAGTCCATCCGATGTTAAGTAGCAATTGTATCTATTTTATCCTACCATAGCCATCTGTCACCTACTCAAAGTAGAACAGAGTGGTTGACAGATTGGTCGCTCTTTGTCACTGATAATGTAATACTATACTCTGTAATCTTTAACATTATTTAACACCAGAATGGTGTAAATGTTTCTGCAATAAGATAGAATGTCTGTATATGGTGGTACTAAAGACTAACTCTAGTTCTAGATGATATGGAATTCAAACTCCGAAAAGTTGTGCCACCATTAAAATCGTTACATTACACAATACAAGTAAGCGTCCTCGTAACTTACAATAATATACCATCTACACTAACTAATAAGGAAATGAGCCTGCACTTGTCGACCTATCTCGGTATCACTGTCCGCGTTTCCTGTTTTGTATTGTTTGCTATTACAAATGTAGAGGTCGAACCTTAATGCAACGTAACGTACTGTTATTTTATGATCGTTAATCCGAATTTTATTAATAGTAACGTGATATTATGATATGAAACATTATAAAATATTGCATATTTCATATTATTAAACATTAAAACACAATTATCAGCAAAAATTAAGATGTAGAATGTTACATTCATAACCCGATGTTACAGATACTATTAAAAACGCTTTCTACACTCAGCCTCACATTTCCTCCTATGTCATGTGTGCCATGTTAACACAAAAAGACGAATACACAAACACCTAGAGCCAGAACCCAGAAATCTAAATTCATCATACATATGCCTGTCAGACCGGGGTTTGAACCCAGGACCCACTGCGTGTCAGACTAGTGTAGTGACCGCTCCGCCAAGCGGGTCGTCGAATACTATGTACACACAACAGGTACACAAACGTACAGACCCAGACTAATAACCTAAAATCATCATATAAGAGGCTGACTAAACAAAAACAGACTTGAAACTTGAACACCCATATATGATATTCATTATAATATTTTTTATCCACTAACGAGCATGCATAAAATTATTTTAATCGTACGTACACCTCACAAAATGTACGTTTTGTTTCAAGTCGAACTAGAACTCGTAGTCCTTGACGCAGAAAGTAGATTGAGCGCACACTCAATGAAACGTATTTAATTATTACTGCACAATTGATCGAAAATACATAGTGTTCACCATCTACCTAATAAAACCATTGTTGGCTCCTCGCATAAATATATTATAATCTTACCGATGACATTATTTCATAGTAACAGTGACAGTAATAGATAATGGACTAGATCACACCTAAATTGTGGGAAAGACTCGTAACTAACAGTGGAACATAATAATGTGGGATAGATCCCATTTTGATGCTATTAGCTTTTTTGAAAATTGTCAATGAATGTTTGCTTATCAAAATTTTCCCACAACTATGCTTCAGTTTTTTCACCTATTCAAAATTGACTATAATAAGCCTACAAGTGAATAGCATATCTATTTAAAAGTCCTACGTCAAAATGGGTTTTCTTTTCCAAGATTCCTGTAATAATTATAGCAACAAATAAACCAGTAAGCTTAAAAATGGCAGTTATTTTTAAGGTAGGAACAATGGTGTCACTTCAAACCCAGCACTAACCTACCCATTTCTACTCATTGCGGTGTTCTGATTCCATGGGTTTGGATACTCACACTAGGCGTCCCATCTTGTCCAGGTTCAACGCATCTGTGGCCGGCCTCAATTAGGGCTTCAATCCTGTTCGAGTTTGATTACAAATGTCCACAGGCGGTAGTGACCACTTAGCGTCAAGTGGATTGCATGCTTGTTTGCTACTTCAGGCTTATAAAAAAAAATCGCTAAGTTTCATTTCTATCTAAATCAATCGTATAATATCAGAATATTATTCCACCTTTGTACCGTGTTACCGCTTGCACATAGCTAACGTCAATTTTTGATCGATCAAAGATAATTCATAGGGTTATTATTTAACTAGAGCTGCTCTTAACTAACTTTAAGCATGTTTATACCCATCCGCTTGTTTCTACTTAATCGATACACTATTTTACAGCTAATGTAAAAAGTTACGAGAAAGGCAAAGAATTACCGCACGACGATTCGTTCCGTATAATCATATCGCAATTAAATTGTAACACAGTCAGCCATTTTGTGAGTGTACTCGGTTATACTACGTCGACGTCCGCCGATACCATCGATGCCAATCACCACCGCGACAAGTTCCTTTGATCTTTACAAAAAGCTGATATTCTCGGCAATGTTTTCTTTAAGACGAACATTGCAACGAATACCGTCAATCTGTAGCTGTGTTAACGCTCTCTTCATTTAGTTTTACTGCGGAAGAACACATACAACACATGCCACACCCTAACGACCTTAAATCCTTATTTAAGAGGAGTCCTATGCCTAGGACGGAAATGAAATGATGATCATACCGTACGAAACTTGCTTCATATAAAAAATATTTTGTCAACGCAGTTCTTACTGCTTTTCATTGTGATCTGTATTACAAAAATTAGACGTTCTGACTTTAAAATGAATGTGGTTTTAGTCGTAAGAGAGGTAGAACGATGTCAGTTTGCTATTTTTATACCATAATAAAATGCATAGTCATTGTAACAATCGATGCTATTGCCGCCTAAGCGTACTTATTAATAGCGGTTTATCAAAAACCCATATAGCCTTGCGATGTTTACTCACTAGAAATAATATCTAGGTACCGGTAGTAATATTTTTACGTAACCAATTTACTTGTTATATACTATTTTAGTGACTTTATCGATGTTCAATTTACATTTCCGCGAAAACTATCATAGCAATATGTTTCTTTGTAAGATTGTATTTTAATACACAACTTTTCTATTGTTTCAGGACGCATTTTTTTATTGTTTAGTATTTGATCCTTCACAAAAGACTTTATTAGCAGATAAGGGAGAAATCAGAGTTGGAAGTAGATATCAGACTGAAGTAACTAATTTATTAAAAGAAGGTACGTATTCTTATAGCTTTATTTGTGGGGAATGCAGTCGTTATAAAGCTATAGCATATCTTCAGTTTATATATATAATAAGATACAAATACAACGTGTAACTAACATTTACATTTAAAATTACTTGAGATATAACATATTCTTGCATGTTTTACATAAATATAATAATATACATGTAACTAAATCTAAGCATCCAGCCTACTTTTAGAAATAAAGTCTATATTTTAGATATAAATTTAGTTTTCGCATGAAATAGTGAAAAGGTTACTCAAAGAGCATAACAAGGGAGCTCTTGCTGGCATGTACAGAAATACCTACCACATACGTATAATATCTATAAAGTAGATTGATTTTATATGTGGTAGGTATTTCTTAAAGTAGACATAATAGGCAAGTAAGCGTTAGTGAGCAGACATACACAGCATTCAACATACGAATTTAATCTACCGATATAATTTAATATTACCCTGCCCCATTATGATATTTGACAAGCAGATGCCATTGGAAACTTGAGTTAAGAACTATGCTAAACGTCCATTTGCTGCTCGTGTCATACATAAAATCAAAAGTCTCGAACCGTACACTCATGCCCGTCAACGTGATGTTTCTAGGCGAGGAGGACCCACGCAACGGCGAAGCCCTCGAGACGCTGGTGTGGACGCCGGAGCACGGGCTGACGGACCGGCAGATCGACCAGTTCCTGGTGGTGTCGCGCTCGGTGGGCACGTTCGCGCGCGCGCTCGACTGCTCCTCGAGCGTGAAGCAGCCCTCGCTGCACATGTCCGCTGCGGCCGCCAGCCGGGACATCACCCTGGTCGGTTCTAATCTCGCACAATTAAATTGATATTGATATTTTTTAATTGATACACCCATTTACGCACACTCGTATGCGGCTCGTGCACATATATTATGAATACACATAAACTTTGATATATTACTGTCATATGAGGCGATTATCTTCGTCCGTGGGTAGCAACGCATCTGTGATTGTCTACGGATGGAACCGCTATTCTATATGAAATTGGTTACAGATGTCTTTATGCGATTAGGTAGACAGCATGCTCTTTTGCTATTTCAATTTTACATAAAAACATAAACAATGTCGTACATTAAAAAAATCCCATCATTAAAATTAAATTAATCTAAACTCAGCATAGCCGTAATGGAAAGATATGTATGTAGTTTCACATTGTCAAACGCCATCCGATAGTATTATTGAAACCAACAATATAAACTCATTATTTACTAATAATATAAAATTATATGTAAGTGATAGTTATTTCTTTATGGGTACCAGTAAAAAATGTCAAGTAAATTTTAGTTCTTACAGAATTATATTTGATTTAAAATATCTATGCAACTTTAATTAATAAGTACATAAAAATGCACGAAATTTATAAGCCTAATCAACTACTCCATAATATGCTTTGAATACCAAATATAATACATTCACCTGTTATACAAATACCGGATATAAAATAAATATATTATTATGTACATATACACATAATAAAAATAATAATAATAATTTTATAATTTTTATATCAGTTCCACGCAATGGACACACTTCACAAGTCGGGCTACAGCATAGAAGCGGCGTTGTCGTCGCTGGTGCCCGCCAGCGGGCCGGTGCTGTGTCGCGACGAGATGGAGGAGTGGTCCGCCTCCGAGGCCAACCTGTTCGAGGAGGCGCTCGACAAGTACGGCAAGGACTTCGGCGATATACGACACGACTTTGTGAGTGTACAACAGCATCTGACTGATATAAGACATATTTGTTAGCAATGGAAAAGTGGGTTTATTCAATTTCATTCAGTTGAAGGTGATAGAACCTCTTGTAGCTTGGAAGCAAAACCGCCATAACTTAAAAGCTGTTGTGTTTTTGTGTAAAGTGTGGTGAGGGAATGATACATATCTGAGGTAAGCGGTTTCATCCACCTTGGGAGTAGTAACGCAACTGCATTGGATACAGATGCGATTGAGGTTAGCCTTAGGCAAGACGTTGATCTTATCTATGAATAATTATTGATGGCAGAGCCCACTTAATGTTAGGTGGATTGCATGCTCCTTTGCTACTTCCATTTTAGGAATAAAATGACTATTTTGTTCCCAGTCCACCTGGCAAGAAAGTGTTCATCCTTTTTTTTATTCTTGCTACCACCAATCTTACTAACAGTAGGAACACGTGTAATTAAATTATACTTGTTACAACTGCAGTTGCTAGTATTAATAAAGGAAATAAGAAATTACCCATGTTACTAAGTAGTAACACGGGTAATTTCAAATTTCCTCTTCTTTTTCCACTTATATTATTATATAGCTTCTTAAGATGTGTTGTCCTGCATTTCCTTTAT
>DWNE01003471.1:0-16620 GCA_018249875.1 Cecropterus toxeus | reverse complement strand
AAGGAAAACATCGTGAGGAAACCTGCACATCTGAGAGTTCTCATAAAAAAAAGAGTTCTCAAAAGTGTGTGAAGTCTGCCAATTCGCACTTGGCCAGCGCGGTGGACTATGGTCTGAAACTCTCTCACTCTGAGAGAAGACCCGTCCCCAGCAGTGGGACAATAATGGGTTGACGAGAATCTAACGAAATAGGAAAATTAAAGAAATAAAAATGAAAGAAATAGAAATAAAAATTGAGCGCCGACTTCGGGACTATGCACTATGTACTGTGTATGTAAGAAACCAACATAATCATATTCAAATTATTTTATTGCTTTTTGGTGACATTGAAGTCGGTTTCTATTTTTTGTTAAAAAGTTTTTTTTTGTCACGTAGCGTAGCATGGGCACTTTAGCTAGTACAAAATAAAGAAATAATGAGATACGGCGTACGAAGCTCTTAAGTAACAACACTTCAGGTGTCATTAACAAAATGATACAAACTCGGTTCACTGCGAAACTGCTAAAATCTTAGCAAGCTACGAGAGCTAAGTGACGTTTGCACGGACGACCAAGTAATTAGAGGCGTCAGTCAAGATTCTGTCAACATAACGTTGAAAGCCCTTTGAGATGGCCTAAGTGATAGGCGTTAGTGTTTTATTAGTAAGTCGAAAATGAGTATCTCTTCAATAGTGGTCTGAATCTCAAATTCCAATATTCCAATTGATGAATTGAAGATTTCAAGTGAATTGTTAGTTTACGTACATTTTATAAAAATGAAGTTTCGCGTGACTATAAATCTAAATATATAAATGGCAATTCCGACCCACTGACTTATATATCAACGCACAGCTGAAACTATTGTAACTTTGAAATTTCGTATCGGATTCCTTTTATGGTGTAAGTGAGCGATATGAAAGGATTTTTAGGAATACAACCCCTTAGGGGGTTAAATAAGGGCTTAAAGCTTGTTGCTTATTTACAAATGAGTGAGGAGGACTGAGAATTAGTGAAAATAGTTTTTTCATTGTTTTTAGTTTTTTTTGTCTGTTTTTTTTTCGAAACCCTCTTAGCTTAGGCGACAAATATGAATATTGTCAAGCAATTCTCCTTTTGATTGTTCTCCACTAATTTTGGAAACCCAGCGCCTTGGGGCAACAAAATATTTCAGAGTCTATTTTATTTTCGCCAATCACTGATGTTAACTGAGAAAGCTATAGCTTACACCCATCCCATAAGCTGTAACTACTAGCTATTTGCATAGCATAGCATGGCTATAAGATTACACTTATGTCACCCGCGATAAATGTTTCTCTCTAACGACACAGAGAATCCTAATCAGAGACTTTAATGTATATTTAATTTTATTACCATAAATCGCTTACTCTCACGACAAAAGCATAGATTTAGGAATGCAGCGGTCCCTCATTTCGTTCCCCTCCAAACGCCTGACTTGACAAATTTTACAATAATTGCTCGCGAACCAATTATAGGGTAATGCTTCTTTATCCCGAGTTTCAATGGCTCCCTGATGTTGATAGATTTATTGAAATTTAACTGCGCGAAAAATTGCGTGACTTTTCATATAATTCTTAATCACGGTTATATTGTACGCTTGTTATATTAATGATGGGCTGCTCTTTTTGATGTTCCTCTAATATTATTTAAACATGATGCTTCTTTGAATATTTGTTTAACATGCTATGACGACCCGCGTGGCCAAGCGGTTACCATATCGATCTAACGCTCAGTGGATCCCGGGTTCGATCCCCGGCCAGACAGGTATCTAAATTATGAGTTTAGATTTCTGTTCTGGGTCTGGGTGTTTGTATATTCGTCTTTGTGTGTCCATGACACCCACGACACAGAAGAAAAGCCTAGTGTGGGGCTATGAGTGTAGAAAGCGTCTTTAAAAAAATGCTTAACAAAACTAGTTGTAATTTAGTACGAACCTTACAGAAAAATATACTTATGAATTTCAATCGCTTATTTCCCTTATTGTCATATGTTTTATATTGACGTGATAAAAATCACAATAATATAAGCCTATGGAAAGACATAGGTTGCCTTTGCGTGTTCTACCCGCTTTACAATGGTGAGTGTTACGAAGAACTCTTTGAACATCACTCTTTCTCCAACGCACCACGTGTCGAAGGTCGAAGTTCAGAACATCAACCGCACTTGTGTCGGTCCTCCACGGTTCGGTTTGCGCACCCTTTCTTGCCGCGAACATATAAGATCTGCAATGAGCTTCCTCCTTAGGTATTCCTGGAGCGGTATGACATGGGGCCCGTTAAGAAATGTGCAAGAAAGTTCTTCAAAGTCGGCGATGCCTTGGCGACTCCTCTGATGTTGCATATATCCGTAGGCGTGTTTGGTATAGCTAAAAAACATAAAAAACAAAACAAAAGAATCTATAAGTCTTCATTCGTGAACTAATTTTGATAGGTACTTAACTAATAAATATCAAATCATAATCAAATTAACCTATTTCATTTCTTATGTCGTATAAGTAGGTAAAACACATTCTTAATATCCAACAACCGGATGCATTACTGCCTTTTTACCTGAACGCCGATCCGAACAAAAAAGACCTTATAAAGTGCATGATATCCAGCTTTCCAATAACTGGAAATAATTTCCTAGCTTTCGTCTTAAAGTTTGTACAAAAACAATTTTCTTTGCACACGATTTTCATTGTAGACGTAAAACTGAAGCCTTCTGTAAACTAACTTTGCGTGAACGTCTGACTCGGTTCAACGACCTTTTATTTTTTGCCTTACTGTAGAACTATGCTAATTGTGTTTGAATACTTAACAATGAGGGATAGATCGATGTTTTATCACTTTTAAATATACAGTTTAATTTAATGGTGTTGTTTTTATAATGGTAGCAAAATACTGCTGTAAGGTTTGTGAAAGTAGGTTTTAAACTAAAATAGCAAACATAAGGGTATATAAAATAGTCACTGCAGATCACAAACATGTATAATAAGTATAGCAAGATTTGAATTTAAGAAAAGATTAAATAGGAAGGTATGGTTCTTTGTCCTTTAAAAAATAGATTAGTGCGTTCTAACAAACAAACTCTACTGTTTTATAATATTAAGTATAGATATGCCTTTGTTCTTCCATACCTTGCAATTCTTAAGAGTTTTCAGTCTGTCCAGAGCAAGGAAAGAGTTATGACGAATTAAACGTAATTGATAAAATATACTGTTGCAATTAATTATAATTATCTGACAATATAATTTTAGTACTCCATACTTAATACCTATTATTTTAAACGCCTCGGTTGCCTTTGCCTGAATGATAGATAACAATAGAAAAAGATAAGTAAATAAAAAATTATAAACAGTTCTGTTTTTAAAAATCTGACCCCATTAGTACTTATTATCTTATCTTTACATATTGTCTAACACGTACGTTCCACTTTCCCAACAATCATCAGTTTAACGCCTCCAGTATCAGTAACGGCTATAAGGATCTTGCGGTCAACCGCGGCGTAAACGCGACCTAACCTTAGTACACAAATGTATTTGCCTTACTTTCCAACAGTTACTGCTATGAAAGTAGATGTACAAGCTTTTATGACGAGGTGTTGTGTGGAGTATAAGAATACACATTATAAATAGACCATATTTATAAGAAATGACCTATGGCGAACATCTTTGTCCAAATAATTTTGGTCAACTATCCAAACGATAAATAAAAGATTTAAAATAAACATAATCATTAATATATTATTATTGTACACCCCAACACAAACCAACTATACTTTAATTGTATTAAGATAATAAAAAAGTCCATATAAAATATATCGCCATCATACATAATCGCCATCTTTAAATAGCAAAAATATCAAAATCAAAAGTAGCTTATAGACTGACCAGTTAATTAAGATACACCCATGGAAATTTTCATATCAGTTGGACCAGTGGTTCTTGCACGATTGAGTAACATACAGGCACACACCATCTCACTTTTATATATTAGTACAGATAATTGTAGAGCTGACAAAACCTTTTAAACAGATCGTAATATATTCAAAGAATACCTATTATATCTTCTTCTGCAGACCATTTGGTGCACTAAGAGAATATTATTTATTAAAAATTAAAAATTCACCAACTATGCTAATAAGGCTACATCTTGCCACTAATAAACAAATTACTGTTACAAAACAGTCTGTTGAAGATCGGCCTAAGTTTATACAACGTCCGGGATTACTTTTTAGTTAAGAGCGTATACTTAAGTTGTCCACCTACGCTATCTAATCTCATAGTTACGTCTAGGACCGCACGCTCTTTCGCTACTTCATGTCCATAAAATAATACTTTTACCACAATAAGTCTCGTTTTGATGAACTTTGAACGCAATAAAAACAGAACTCTCACTGAACCTCATAACGTGAAACAACGGACTTTCTCACAACTCATAACACCACTTTTTATCGTGGGTGGAAATCGCCGTAAGAGAAATGAAGATACTAAGATCAGTTTTAGTAAACTGGTGCTTGAATATCTAATCACAAATCACCTGTATCTAAGCGGTCTTGTTAAAATATTAAGCTTTTACTTGAAATTTTATGTAGACTTGTTCCTTCGTTATTTACTGTTTGTTTCTCATATGCTTTGTTTTCTTCTGTCAGATTCTGTGATCTGTGTCTATGTGATTTATGCTTAAAGGAATCTTTATAGTCCTTATTTCTTCGGTAACACTAAAAACATTCGTGTTTTATATATTGGAACTTTTTGGTTAAACCACTTTTAAAAATATTATGTAAAGTTTTTTTCAAAACAATTATATTTATGAACAAGCTAATGTCTGTAAATAAATAGACCTAGAAGTCATGAAAAACTTCGAATTATGACAGTTGGATGGCAAATTAACTTCATGACTTGGTTAGAGTACAAATTGTTACAAAAAGTTATCAAAAAAAAAACACGCTTTCTACACTCATAGCCCCTCACTAGGATTTTCTCCTGTGTCGTGGGTGCCATGGACATACTGAGACGAATACACAAATACCCAGACCTAGAACAGAAATCTAAAGTCATCACTCATATATCTGTCTGGCCGGTAATCGAACGCGGGACCCACTGTACGCCACCGGTATGGTTACCGGTCTGCCACGCGGGTCGTCAAAAGTATCAAAGTAAATCAGATTTAGATTTTAGATTAGCAAGCACGTCTTGAACAAATAATAATACCAAGTTATTTTACATTCATCAAAAATTGTTTTATTATTATTTAGGTATAGGCGAGATCACGATATTTTTCGTAGAATAAAATTTTTAAATATTCGAGATTTATTTTAATATATCTAGGAATTTTTGCTAGGTAGGTATATGTTATAACAAATAAATTGACCTTATGTCACCATACTAGTTACGAAAACATATTGAACTATTTCACTACTTGAACAATAAAGAAAGTAATACTATTCATTTGCATAATTTGCATTCTCAACTTGTGCAGCTGACATTGGACAAAGCTTAATTCGCTGTACACTTCGGGACAACTAAAAGTACTATTTGAGGCAGTAGTAGTTTTGTCTTGAGTAAACTTTACATTTAAAGGATTTATTCTTACCACCAGCGACAGTAGTTGGAAAAGGTTTAGTTTAATGCTGGCTTATGTGTTCTGAATGATAAATAGCTAGACTATTTCTCTCTAATGATACACATATTTTAATATACTTTATCGCATGTTATCAGTCATACTATGACGTTATTTTAATAAAAGTCATATCCTGTATTTCCAACCATCATGTAATTCTTCCCAAAATAAATATTAAGTAACTAATTCTTTATTATTTTTAGAACTTATGTTATAAATTTCGCATTTACGTGTTACAATGTCTTGTTTTACCTCATTCCTAACATTATGATCTAATGTTAGTTCTTAATAATGTAACTATTTGAGGTGAGAGATATTTTTGCGACATGCGAAATACGTGATAAACATCTTAAACAAGATATAAGAAAATTTTGTTTGTTTAAAAATATTATTCGATATAATTCTACAAGGTATGAATCTAATTGACATACCATCTTAACACCTATTTCTAGCGTTCTTGCAGTTGCGCCACACCTATTTCTAGGTAAAAAAGTAAGGATATATACATATGAGGGTCCTATCTTAGTCCTCAAAAGTGGCAACGTATCTGTGATAGCTTGAGGTAGAATCTCTATTCTATTTAGAATACAAATATCCACGGTAGATCGTGTCTATTTACTATCCGATGAATTACATACTCCTTTGCTACTTCTATCTTACAAAAAATTATATAATTATTGCGTTATCCTAATTATGGCCAGAAGTGTAACACGGTGTCGGCACGCTAGCACGCTATTACATTTTATGACGTTTCTGACAGTCCGACTGTTGACGCCGGCTCAATTGTCACTAAATGACAGTTGCGGGCGTTGCGGGAGCTTTTATGGAGCGAGCTACGTTGACAGCTTCGCCCACGTCCGATTACGGCGATTTCATACTCACTTTTTAATACAGATTAAATTAGTTTGATTTATTATAACGGTGGTACGTTTTTTGTAAATTCGGCTCAGTGCTAAGGTCACTATTATAATTATGCAAACTGCTGAGTCATTAGTAGAGGACGTTGAACTATAATTAGCATAATGATATATGTTTTAATAATTGTCTAGTACCTAATTGTAGTTCTTCAATAGGGGTGTAACTTCGATTTTATCTATGTTGTGATATGTTGAAATAAAGACCTTTAACTACATAGATCACGCCTGAAATTGTCGATGTTTGTCGGTGTCTGTTACGACACGTGTCTGACACGTTCAATGACTGTTGACAGAAATTAATTTTAATTACCAAGAAATTCACATGCTTTTGTTACAAAAAAGTGTGTAAAGTCTACTAAAGACACTTGGACAACATTTCGTTAAAGATGAGATCCGTGGTACCGTTGTACCTTCCCGGTCGAACTACACTGGTTCTACCACCTGGCAAAGACAATCCTTACATACTTACATTACAATCGTTAGAAATAACAATTTAATTACTCAACAAAAACAACACCACTTAGTTACGATTCTATAATTAAGCATACAAGAAAAACCGTCATTGTATCGATGGGAAATAATGAGGTACATTTAGAGGTTAATAACAGTTGTATTACGTGTCGACATGATTTTTTGTAATGTAACTGTCGGTGATTTACATTTAGGGATGTGTAATTATCGTTTGAATCGAATCGAATAACTCGAATAGTTCGAAAAGTGTCGAATAATTCACGAATTATTGAAATGTCACTGGATTTTTTTCTATTATTATCAATTTAAATTTCATTGCTCAACCTGTGGAATTTTAGTTCACAGGTTGAATAAATGAATAGAATTTCGTTAATACGTTTAAGCCTGGTCTTTATAAATGCAATATTTAATTTATTGTACATGTGTCCTATTTTTTATGAACGGAATTTTTGTAGTATTTAAACCCTATACAATAACATTTAATTAAGGTTTCAATTTAAATTTAACTAAAACGTGATTGTTGTTTTTACTTAAAACTATTATTAACACGCAAACAACGCAGTTCAATTCTTGATATGTGTTTATAATTGAAATATAAAAGTTAAACCAAACACTTTAAGAACGTAAACAACGCGGTTTAATTCTCTAGATATTTGTATTTATAATTGAAATATAAAAATCAAACCGAATACTTAAAAAAAAACGTGAATTACAGTACATTTTCAACATAATGTATTGTATTAAAATGGTACACTAGAAAAGTACAAAGTGTAGAAGCTACTTGATGAAAAGTGGTGTGTACTGTTCCTCACTTACTTCCATAAAAAAATCACGATAACAAAACTCTGCACTGATTCACTTAATCTTCCGTCGTAATTTTATTCCAAACTTCTGACCATGTTACCGTGGATCTCAGTAAAAGTAGAAAAAAACTTTTAAGGCAGGGTAAATACTTAACAAATCCGGGCTCAGTGCATTAGTCTCAGAAGGCGTGTGTTTGACGTATGGGGTGAAACCCTGCTACGACGTTTTAAGACCAGTGTAAAATGACCTTCCATTTTTTGTTTTAACTTTGCTGCATTTTTTTGAAGATATTTGAAATATTTTCTATGATACACTTTTATGTTAATGTATATTTTTTGTCTTTTAACTGCGTTGCTATTGGTAACAAATCTTACTTTAGAAGAATAACAGCTACAGCGATATTCTAGTTAAATGCTGGTTAGTATACTCGATAAAATATTATCTAGAACTCTCAAACTTTACAACAATATGAACACTTTCATTTAAAGGTAAAAAAGAACAACATGGTAGACCTTAGAACAATTTTTTAATTTAAATTAAAAAATCTAACAATAACGCAGACTAGCTACCTAGTTATCAGTTACTACTGTCACCAATTTATGATTCCACCATGACTTATTAATACATGAATTTCTTTACCAAACATTCATAAATAATTGATCGCTACTTATACTCCAATTAATTCCCTATATTATCTAAAAAGACGCTATTTCATGATGGAATCACACGACATACAGTCATAATTATATATGTCGATATGATACCAATACAGTCGACACAAACTATCACATTACGAGCAGTAAACCAAATGCCTTTAACTTTCTATCTAAATGCACAGATAGTACAATAGCGAATCTGAGAAATCGGAATTGTGAGCAATAACAATAAATGACAGTGACTGTCAATATTTGTTTAACTGCTTGGACATCACGTCGAACGACAAACTCGAGAGCTCATTGTACGCTGGTTCACTGGAGAAATATTTGTCGGCCACTCGAGTTGGTGAGGCGACGATGGAATAAAATGGATACGGCTGGATTAATTTATAATTTTCAACAAAAAAGCTCTAGCTGAGGTGGTCATGCGGTATACTAGTAGTACTTGACATCAAATTATTTACTATTTTTGAGTTAGAATAGCTTAAACGTTAAAAAATGGAGCTCAGTAAATAATCATTAATAGCTACAATTTAGCATTTGCTAAGTTATTAAATGGTGTTTCGCGTCAAAGATATGTTTCTTTTGCCGTTTTTTCTTCATAAGTGAAAAACTAAGAGGACTATCGACTTAATAGTAAAAGTGATTTTTTTTTAACTTTTACATCTTATATGTCTGCGAATACTCAAAATGTTAAGAATGATTGCGAAAAAAATTCTCCAATCAAATTATTACTGAAATTTTAATGCTCAATGTTAAGCAAACTTTTTAAATCATTTGATACAAAGTAGATATAAATATTTGTGGAAATATTAAAGAGTATCCACTTTAACCTTTTAGCACTGAACCAACTCGCTCCAACATAGGGCCGGGTAATTTCGTTAGACGCTCCTGCGGACAGCCCTGAGTTACGTTATTAGGATCGATCGATACATTGTCTCTGGATTATATATTTGTGCAGAGGTAAGTAAAAGACACTGGTTAATTTGTTGCACTCAGGGCATGGTAACTTGTTTGAATCTCTTATACAATCCTGGTTCATATTATTAGTACCTTTTTGTGGGGGTATATTGCTTAGATTTGATGGTAATTATCGAAATATTTCTTATCTATTCATATTTTACATTACATACGTATTACTTTACATACATATTACTTTACATACATTGTATCAAAATCTACAATTAGGTTCAAATTCGAATATTAAGGAAAACTTGGTTGGTGCTAATGGAACTTTTTGTGTTTAATAGATTATAACTAGACTTTACTACCATAGAACGTAACAAAAATGCTCGCGTCTAATATAACAAGTACATAAGAGGTAAACAAACAAACTAATCATGATATAACCGAATTGGAAGGGAAGAAAAATGTAAGAACATCGTAATGAACAATAACGACCACGTTACCCAGCATGTGAAACAAATCGTGAACATAAGCTAGAATTGAAGGGTTTTTAACATAAGTCATAAGTTTTCTTCGGAAAAATCTAAACAGAGTATTTAAGAATAATCGCCTCAGAACGGTCTAGCCCTTGAATCGTAAGAGGGAGGTTTAATTTTTTTTGGCAAATCTGTTCCGTTGGGGTTGAGATTAGGACGGAAACAACCCTACCATTAGGAAAAAGGTTCCACACATCATTAACTCGATATATAAAACGACTGAGAGACGAATATGTACTGCTACCAGAATATGGGGTGCGAATCACGTTGGAATAAAATATTTGAAAAGATTTTTTTTAATATACCTCATATGTCGCTTATTAAAAAAAATAAACTGTTATATATTTACATGGTTATTAAGTAAAGCAACGTAGTGACATATTTTCATTTTCATGGTGTGCATATGTTTCTAACAGAATATTAAATAAAAGAACTAATGATACATATCTAACTAACATTGTAAATGGGAAAGTTCGTGAGGATGAATATGTTTTTGTAACTCTTTCACGCTTTACGCTTTACCGCTCGGATTTTGCTTAAATTTGACACATTTACAACTTATGACCTGTATAAATACATAGGGTACTTACCAATTACCGTGCTAAACCACTGGAATAAGCTAGTTTAACATATTTTGTTGCCTCCATTATCTTTCAATAATGAACTTAAAATATATGAAAATGATATAGCTCTTATTAATAAAGCGTGTTAATAGACACGCCTAATTCTTTAACAGCTTCCACAGCTTTTTGTCATAAGACAAGGTGTTTATTAACGAAATCACATTGAAAACCTCTAAAATGTATTTCTTTACTATGTTATGCATGTATTATACATACAAACCTTTCTCTTGAATCACTATCTATTAAAAAAACCGCATCAAAATCCAATGCGTAGTTTTAAAGATCTAAGCATACATAGGGACAGAATAGGGACGGGAACTTTTTGTTTTATTCTAAGTGATATACAGATACAATTTAAGATGTTTGTATATAATATACTCTTATACGGATATACCTATAGATGTAAGTCCCTACGCTCTACAGAGACATCATGTATCAATTCTTTTGAGATGCAAATCCGTGTGAAGTACCTACATATAGTATAAGGTATCTATTTAGGGGAGTTTTCGAGTTGTCCCTTTACTGCTTTTGTTTGAGGGTGGCCCTAAAAAAATAATCCACATTAATCTTTGTTGTTTGGTTGAAACTCGGCCTCTCAATCGAGGGTCCGAGGTTTGAATTCCCGGCATACACCACAGATTTTTCCAAAATAACGTGCGTATCAGAATTTAGTTATCATTGCTTTACGGCGAAGGAAAACATCGTAAGGAAACCTGCACATCTGAGAGTTATCTAAAAAAAAGTTCTTAAATGTGTGTGAAGTCTACCAATATGCACTTGGCCAGCGCGGTGGACTATGGCCTAAAACTCTCTCATTCTGAGAGAAGACCCGTTCCCAGCAGTGAGACAATAATGGGTTGACGAGAGAGTACAGATTTAACAAAGTATAATGTAGAGTTTGCTTGATTGAACGCGCTAATCTTAGGTACTATACAGGTTCGAATTGAAAAAATATTTTTGTGTTGAATAGTAAATCTATCAAGGAAGGCTTTAGGCTATATAACATCACGCTCTGTTTGTTTGTTTTTTAATTGATTGTTCTCTAATAAACGCGCGTGAAAGTGCGTGGCACGGCTAGTTTAGATGTAAAATATTGTCATGTATACGTTGCTTACTCAAGCAGGGTTCTAATTGCACTCCACTGTAAGTAAACTTTGGGGTAGTTTTAATGACCGCTACGTACTGTCGGACCGTATTTGCAATTGTAACTTAATTGGGTCCATGTCGCTAGGTTTATTTTATAACTGAAAGTTAAAGGTATTTAGAAGTTTACCTAACGTTTGACCTTTCGACTCAAAAGTAACAAATATGATTCTCCTATAAAACCTTAATAAAATTAAGTCTTATTTTTACCCGACTGCATCAGAGGGAGGGTAATATTTTTCCAGCGTATGTTTGTTTGTACGTATGTTCATTTCTTTGGCACGCACTACAGTCCTGTACCATTAGTACGAGTTTGTCTTGTTTTTTCCAGACAAGATTGAGTCTTGTTTCTGCCAAAAATGCCCTATGTAAATTTTAGTTCCGAAACAAGCCGCTAGGGGCGCTGCGTGTAGATGTATGGGCAGAAACATGACTCAATCTTGTCTGGAAAAACAAGATAAACTCGTACTAATGGTACTGTTCTATATGAAGTTGCTTACTAGTGTCCATAGGTGAAAATAACTACCTATCGTTCGTTAGACTGCATGCTCGCTAGCTACTTCTAAGGTATAAAAATATTGGTCTATGTTTTGGTCCTATGTATTAATACTAAGCGCCCCTATACTATTATTCATGTTTGTTTTTTTTTTTAAGTGAAATGTCATTAGAACCTTTGTGGTTTGAAACTCGATGCATTACAAAAGCAGTTGTTGACTCAACAACTAGATGGCGCTGTACCCCTCTCTGAATCACGGTTACGATTTTACTTCATAGCTTTTATAAGAGCTCAAGTCTGCTATATGCGAAATAAGATTTACGAATATGGACTTACTTGATAGATTTTTTAAAAATTTAGAAGTATCAATTTAATACTCGTATGCTCCAAAATAATTTATTTCGCTTTTATTGTATGTGAAATGCACACTGACTTTTTTTACCCTATTTTAATGATTCCCTTACTGCATGCTTATAATTTTATCCAATAATTATTCGAACGTGCATTTATTCCTCTACATCTTTTACATAAAAGTCCGGTCTCAATTGTCAACATTTTACCCATTTGTCGTCATTCATACGTGCAAATGGCCCGCTCATTTCCATTTGAATTTCCTGCATACCCCCGAAAACATCTATCACCTTTATTATGTGTCTTATCTTTGCGTTTATTTTATTGTCATTTTTAAATTGAAATTGAAATTTAAAATAATATGATTTTATTGTTAAAGACATTTATTAACTAGCAGAAAATTATCGAAAAGTATCTTAGTCCTCGGGAATAGCAACGCATCTGTGATCGACTTCAGATCGAACCGCTGATCTATATGAAGTAGCTTTCCGATGTTCGTGGGCAGTAGCCACTTACCATCAGGTGGACTGCATGCTCGTTTGCTACTTCAATCTGATAAAAAAATAGTATGCTCACGAAACTTTGTTACAATTAGAGTCTGGGATTCGAACCTGGGACCCGCCGAAGCCGATTTAAGCACTACGCTATCTGAACGTGACTGCATGACTGTGTCACATAGACTTACATACTTAGCAGCAAACGAAAGCACTTACAGAGTTTGTAACAGGATAGCAGTCAAACCGCGCCGTCACCAAATGAATAGTACATTTGGATCGAAATGCACACATAAACGTTAAAAGCGCTTAACGTGGAAACGCACTTAAATGGCGGCCTACTTCACTTAATCGTTTTAAGCTTTTAATAAAGTCGTTAACTGCTTATGTAACAACAAGTTTATTTTTATTTCATTTATATTACTTTGACATTGACCAACATATAAGAATTACAAGGTGGTACGAATATATTTATGTGTTTGTTTGTATGTATGTCCATTTCTTTGGCACGCACACCCCAAATGGCTTGACGGATTCTGACGTATGACATATCATTAGAATAGACTCAGTTTGCAGAGTGACATAGCTTTGAGATTTTTTAAAATGGCGCCTGGAAATAGAGGAAAATAATATAGATCAAATCTGGTCCACATGCGTACCATCAGCTGCCGGCCTGTTTACTTTTCACATATTTTTTTATCCTACGTGACACACCCAGGTCACGAAGAGTGTACATTCGCTTCTATAGGATTACTTGACTAATAAAATAGTTTATTCGTTACGAAGCAATATTTTGCAGTTTGTGAAAAATCCATTTCAATTGAAAAATATTCACCACAAATCTTAAAACTTATTTGCACTTATTTTACAATAAAAATAAAATACTGCTACCTTTTTTTACCTGTTAAATTAGGTATGGATACTGCAATACTTGCTTCAAACTAATAAATGATTTTAGTACTAATTTTATATAAATATAAATACTTACACGTATCAACTTATAAAATGCCAAGCCTCTCAAGAAAAATGTTTATTTCCATAGTTTTGGTAAACACTCAGAGCCGAAGGTTGGACGCGGTCCATGTATCACTCTAAATTCCATAACAATTCATCCGTTAACCGTCACCAACAATTTGTAGAACTGTGCCTACTAACTCAATAGAAATGGAAATAGCCGTCTCATTCGCAACTTTGGCACAATAAAGAAGTTCCAATTTCTTCTCGCAGGGGTACAAATAGGATAAGTTTAAGAAAGCAATCGGCCTTATACGGTCGTTTTGCACTATAGGCCACTACGTAGGAGATGGCGTGAAAACCATTCAAAAGTCTCATTTATTGCTACATTCATACAATTCCTGCTATAAACACCCGTGCAGAATACAATTTTTATTAAATACTAGCTTGATTTTTTTATAATAATGAAGTACCAAGCGAGCTTGCAGTTCATCTAATAGTAAGTGGTGACTGCCGCCCATGGATATTCGTAAGCAACTTCATATGGAACACGGATTCTATCTAAAATCGATCACAGATGCGTTGCTACTCCCGAGGACTGAGACGGTCGCCTCATATATAAGTAAGCCGGCAACCACACCCTTCCACCGAAACGCAAGAACTGCTCCACGCTAGAAATTGGTGTGGCGGTGGCACTTCTCCGTTCAAACTATATTGGTTCTACCATCTGGTCAAGGCCACTTTCACTATGGGACGAAAATATTTGGTTTTTCTTACTAACCGCTGGAGTTACACGAAAAGTGATACCGCTGTATATGCCAACAAAAGTTTGGTATTTCTGAGCGGTTTCTTTTTATTTAAGAGAATCAAAGGGTGTAGTGATGTCACTAAAATATTCATCATCCATAAATAGTGCAAAATATCGATATAAAAGTGGCATCTAAGTTGATTAACTAAATAAGCTACATCCATGAAAAATTTCAAGTTATTCAGGACCAGTGGTTCTCACATGATTGAGTGACAAACAGACACTCAGACACACATGATCTCATTTTTATATTTTAGTATATAGAAGATGATAACTATAACATTAAGGCGACTCAATATATAGCGATAGCGATATCAAGGATGTTTTCAGTACCCAACAGATTCGACAGGGTTTAAGCCACAATTCACCAATTTTGCGCAGGTAACTAAGTCTTGCAGGCTTACCTTAGCAAGTTTCGAATATTTCTAGTGTATTATTATCAAAAAATATATTTTCGAGTAGGTGACCAAATTTCATATGAATTAACTGCTAACCACTAAAATAAATGCGTCTAAAAGTTTCCATGCACCGTCACGACGCGTGTCGTAGGCGACCGACTTACATGTAATCACGGAATGCGTACAGCTAACGAGTCACTTTTAATTACTTAACATCTCGTGCTCATCGTTATGAAATGCTGTAAGGGAACGGGTATTTTCGTTTTATAAATTAATATGTTCCTTAATCATCATACGTACGAGTGTTTTTATATAAGGTGACTCAAAATTAACGCAATATTTGTATTTAAAGAGAAAACACAAGTTTTTATCGTTTAACTGTTACTTTTTATTGAATCATAAAGTGCATAGGATAGGGTTATTATAACCCCATAAAAAGGAATCTAATTTTGTTAAATAACACTATCTAGTGGGCAAATTTTGATCACCGAAAGGAGAGTACACGATCTGGAATGTGTCATGCAGTAATTGAATTGTTTCATGGGCTTTTCTAATTGTTTACTAGTAAAATGTCTAATTGTTACTAATAAGAGATTAGTTGAAAAATGACAGTTGGCGAAGTTTTCCAACTGTTAAGAAAACTATTCCGACCATATTTTGTATACAATTTACATTACGTTTTTTTATAAATTAAGTACTTTAATAAAATAGCAAACGAGCATCGACCTCATCCAATGCAAAGAGGCCACTACCGTCCATGATCATCTGTAAATATCTCCATGTTACACAAAAGGTTCTGAACACTAAAATGCTTGCATAAAGTACTCGTAAGTCATAAACAGCATCCATACCGTTTCATCAAATCTCTTCTTTGCTTGGCAATCAAATCTCTTCTTTGCTTGGCAATCAAACCTCTTCTTTGCTTGGCAATCAAATCTCTTCTTTGCTTGGCAATCAAATCTCTTCTTTGCGTGTGGCAGTAGTATCTTTCCTGCAAACAGACGAGTTTTCTCAATTTGTCACCAATGCACTGTCTAATTTGAAGGAAAACTTATTCTACACTTGTTATATACTTAGAAATATAACATTTCAACAATATATTCTTTCATACTTGTCATAATTTGTAATCTTTATAGGATTAAAATGTGTGTATGTCCATAAAAAGTATAATAATGAAAATAATGATACTGATTATACTAATTAATATTTATTGCATAATTTGCCATATTTCACTTTATAATAGTTTTATTTTTGCCTTAATTAAAAGTTTGCATTTAATTGTCGGAATACACTAGTAACAAAAATTAAGGGATAGAAAAAAAAAACGAAATTTTTGGTCAATTTTCAACGAGCTGTAATTCCGCGGGAAATGATCGTACAGCAAATAAAAAAAAAGCAAATTGTAGCTCCAAGAATCTAGTTTTCAGATATGACCATTGAAATTTTTTTTTATGTTCAAGTCTG
>DWNE01003470.1:0-16621 GCA_018249875.1 Cecropterus toxeus | reverse complement strand
GAACTACCACCGCCACACCTATTTCTAGCGTGAAGCAGTTCTTGCGTTTCGGTTGAATGGTGTGGTTGCCGACTAACTTTTATATGAGGCGACCATCTCAGTCCTCGGGAGTAGCAACGCATCTGTGATAGACTTCATATAGAACCAGGTGGGCTGCTTGCTCTTTTGCTACTTCATATTTATAAAAAAAAATCCATGTTTCATTAATAACACATTAATAAAATATAGACATCACTGATTATTTATTAGCATAAAAGGTCAAGTTCGCGTTAGTATATTGAGAAAGTTAATAAAAACACTAACGCGTTTGGGTTCTTTTAGCATGATTTTCAAAACTTTGTCAAAACCAAGCTATCCAGTATCCAGTGTTCGGATTCATAAAGACTAACTTACTGGTTTACCTATAGTGGATACTATATATGAGCCCTATGTAATATTTATTACCTACTGATACTTATATCATGTGTAACGAATAGATAGCTGAACTCAAATTAGCAGAGTTGCAACCCTGAAGATTAAAGTTACAAACTTAATGAAATGCACACATAATAGTATTAAAGCGGAGAGCTCACTTTGTGGAGTTAGTGCAACTCGTGTCGATACGGCGAGGCTAGTTTACTGCGGCTTCTACTCATAGTAATGTAGTGTAATGTCATGTAATAATAAACTTAGGAAACTTTGAGCTTAGCCTTCCGCTCACTATCTACGGGATTTTGAAATTTGGACACAGCGAGAGAACTCTCCGAAGCAAACTGCAAAGCATAAGTTATATTATGTGAGCTCGGGTTTTATTATTTAGATTGTAATTGTATTATTTCTCATCTTTTTTCTCGTATGAAAATGAAATTAATAAAAATATGCTATTTGGTTGTAATAAATACGGGACCATAAAATATTTTCCTGAGCGTGGGTAGTTTTCGAAATATCGAAAATGAATAATTCGTTATCAAAGATCTATACCTACAATATTTGTCGCATGCGATTTTATGAATTTGATGGACAAATTTATACGGCATTATAATACCTCCTTTGTAGCAAAAGACATCAATAAAATCCAACAGGGCTTCAAATATAATTTTATTATAATGCCGACATAAAATTCCACTTTGTCTTGTCCTAACATTGATTGATGGACGCGAGGCTCTCTAGTGCAGATTATGTTCCTCGTCCCAAAATTTTACGCTGTCTGGGAGACAGTTTTTTTCCAAAATTATTATACAATTAGACTATTATTTTAATGGAAATTAAAAAAAATTGTATGAGTACACAATAACAGTTAATACGTAATATATATTTAGGTTTGGTTTAAAAAACTAACGGCTACACAGATGTTAATATATAGACAATATGGATGCCCGTAATTCAAGGTTTTTAGGTACGTTGTCTGTTAAATGAAGGAGCACATATACTTTTAGGCTTATTTAATCTAAATTATGTATCATTTATACCCTTCCATATCTATTACAGTCCTTAAACGTTTCATAGAATATACAAACTGCAGGATTTCTTTTCATTAATGTATCAAAGTGATCTATGCAAATATTCATTATCAATATTTGTTTATATTCGTTTGTGCGCAGTTTACTTTTTCTATATAGTATTTAGTTCACGTGTTTCGCAGTTGGCTTTACTCTACCGCCACGCTGAACTAAATGGAGCTTTTCATTCGATCTTCGTGGCAACAGAATGAAAATTGGTTAGAATCTAAAACAAAAGGCAGGAAATCTCGCTCGAAAAACGCGGGCTTGTGTAACGCAATATCTAATTAAACTTCGAGACTCGCCCGTGTATCGAGTGTGTAGGAATTTGTAAAGATAATTGATTTTTTATCCTTACAAATTTAATAAATAGTGGGGTTCATGGCTAGGCGGTTATTCATATACGTCTCGTCGTCAATCCATAACCGTCTCACTGCTGGGCACGAATAAGTTCTTAGAGTGAGTAGAGTTTAGGCCATAGTCCACTGCGTCCACTGGCCAAGTGCAATTGATAGTTTCCACACACCTCTGAGAACTTTCATATGTTGAAAAGAACTGACATGTGTTGGTTTCGTTACTATAATTTGTTTCACGATTATGGTGAGTAATTAATTTCTAATACATAGAGATTGTAATAATCTGTTGTTTATTACTTACCGCATTATTAAGGTTAAAAAAGCATATCATTCATTGTGTTTGATTACCTATCATTAATAATGAGTGTTTCAGTGCATCGGCTGCAAAACGTATGTGATCAACTTTAAGTAGAAGTGATGTTACAAATGACAATGTAATTCTCCTGATTTAATTACAAAAGAAAACATATTTAATACTTACCTAACACTTAAATAGAATTCATACAGAGCCACGAATTAAGGTGCAAATGTAAGCCCATTAGCCCACCGCTCATTAAGCAAGATGTGCAAAAGTGCGCGAAGAACTCAAATGTCTCCTCCCCGTAACCAAACCTATTACGACCTAATTTGTTTCAATGAATAGAACCCCTTTGACCATTAAGACAGCGTGTACATTCACACCTCGACATTTGCTACCAACAATGAAATGTTATGGTAACTCATATTTCCTTTTTTGCCATCGGTTCGTGGGTAAAAGGATCGCCCGATCCGTAGAATAAGTTCCATAGAAGTGGCATTACATCCGAAAATTGTCACGTTATTTATTATGGTACCAAGTATATACAAAAAAATTAATTGAACGTAAATTATAAGAATAGAATTGAACAATAAATAATCGTTTTTTTTTTTTAATTTCTATTAAAATAATGGTATCACTTCTTGCTACTTACTGGTTTTTTTGCAGCTCTTTCAAATGTTATATGGCGATATTCTTAATATCGAGGTGATTTTTTTTTCTTTATTTGGAAGCCGCACGTGTAAGGCTGCATTATTTCTACATATTGTAATAGTTGTATATGCCCATAATGCCAAATCACACGGACCCTCTCGTGTGTTACTTATAGATAAATAATTTATTATAAATATTTTGTGATAAGTCGATGGTATACCTAAAAGAATTAAATAAAATAAACTATTAAGTTCACTTTATTTTGATTCCTTTTTACACCTTTTAAATGTCTTGTATATGATGTTATCTTGGTAGCATCTTATCTAATTTTGTTGTAGAATTTTATTACGCACATTATAATGCCTGAGTCTGCTTTGAGATGACAACTGTTTAGCATACATTGAGTGTGATGGTATCAAACGACACTATCGCGCGCCGACAGGGAAAAATAATAATTTAAATCTTTGGTTATCCCCTATTACGTGAATGTCTTTGTCGATGTTTCAGAATTATGACGTAACGTACACCTCATTTAATTTTGTTTCAAGTTTCGTTTGAAATAGGACGGCGTGTAATGGTTAATGTGTATCCCAAATTATTCTCATTTAGAGTTTCGGGTTGGATTACCTTTGCCTATGAGATGTTTTTGGGATGTGTTTTTGCTTTTGTGTATTACTCGTTAGCTTCACCGTTGATGGTGTTTTGGATTTATTGAAAAATAATAAATTCAGAAATCTCAAATCTTACATCGCTTTCGTTTTCTACACTCATAGTCCCGCAGTAGGATTTTCTCCTGTGTCGTGGGTGCCATGGACACACAAAGACAAACACAAAAACACCCAGACCCAGAACAGAAATCTAAATTCGTTATGCACATTTCTGTCTGGCCGGGGATCGAACACGGGACCCACTGCGTGTCAAACCACTCCGCTACGCTGGTCGTCATTACTTACATTATAACTTACTAACATAGTGATCCGAAGTGTTTCAATTTCAACTTAGTCAGAGGTAGCAATGGATCTGTGGTCAACCTGAAGTTTGGAAGATTACAGACAGGGATACCTAATAATGCAGCAGTCATTATTTACCACCAGGTACACTGCATGCTTGTTTACTGTCTATTGTTAAAATATTGTTTTCACAAATGTAGCAAGTGTAATGCTTTTTATGCCACAGACACACTTTTTAAACTGGCAGTATAAGCTTAGTACTGGATTGTTTTTAAATTACATGTCGATATCAGGGGTACATATATATATTTCTCAAATTTAAGCTACTCAAAATGAATCCTCTGTTCTTATGTTACAAGGAAATTATCGGAATAGGTAGAACTCAAACGCCTAAAGCTGGACAATGAAGAGGTATTAACCGTAGGCCGTAAAAATATTGATGTTTTAATTCAAAAAAGTACGGGTGGTTAAAAATGTTCAAATATGACCATAACAATATATCGTCCTATATTAACTAGTTACCCTTCGATAAGAAGGTAAGAAAATTCCTTTACTTTTATACAAATATGTATTTTCTTATGGCATTTTACGAAAATACTTGATTTCATGTTATAAAAAATATTAATGAGTGCAGAACCGCATCGCATCGCACCCGGTAGAAATCTATCCCCAAATTTGAGTAGCCGAAAACGGCAATAAACGATGAGACCCTACGCCATTGATAAATTAACATTTTAAACCATATTGAAAACACGGCTATAACTTTTCTTATAACCCACATAATTTCCAACACCTTTCAAACTTTTTACCCTTATCAAAACTCATCCTCTCGCTAATGAACACTCAGTCCTCATAAATTTGAAATCACCTCATATGGAGGGCTTTGCGAGAAGTGGCGGGCGGAAGGGCCGGCAGTTCGCTGAAAAGTGAAACCCTTATTAAATAAAAAACCGGTAAAACACGTGTATGGATTTTTTCCTTAACATATAGCTACTATTTGTTGGGTAATAACTGTCTGTAAACACTCAGAAGTCTTCGGAAGACCGTCATTCGGCCGGATAGTTTAGTGCGCCACGGCCCAAGAAAAAGACCTAGGAAGCGTTTGAAAAGGGAAGTGGAGGAAAATCGTTGAGGAGGCCAAGACCCGCAAAAAGTTGTAGTGCTGTAAGAAGAAGACATATGTGAAGACACTCGGTCATGAGACAGTTGGACTGTATAAGGTACAGGCCCAACATGACATGTCCTTGCTTGTTAAATCAACATAAACTCATACAGCTACTTTCATTTAAAAAAGTCTCATTTAGATCACGTATATGCAAATTCTTCGTAACTTATTTAACAACTCTATGCACAACGTAGATTCCTGGGCATGCTGTTATTCCGAAAATTTAGATGCCATCTAAGTTTAACCCTCAAGTTAGAACAATGGACTACATTTTGAAGTTCCTTGGCAACCAAAAACACTAAGTTGGACGTATTCTAATAGTCTTACTAATAAAGACCATTACATTCACAGGTGAAGGAACTTGCAGCAGCTGAAGCATTTCGGTGGAAGGGTGTGGTTGTCAGATCACTCGTATTTGAGGCAATTATCTTAGTCCTCGGGAGTATGTTTATATAATTAATGAAGGTCATCAAGGCGTTCAGTTTTTTAATCGTTTTACCTTTTTTTAAATAAGATTAATGAAACTTTTTTAAATAAGATTAATGAAACTTACGAGCATGCGGTCCCTATGATAGCAAGTGGTACACGGAATAGTAAACGCTTCGTGCGTTTCGTGCTACAGGTAGAAATAGGTGCGGTGGAACTTCTCTGATCAAATGATGGTCGTTTTACCACCTTTTAAATGCCGTACGTATATTGGTACCATTTAAACTTAACTTTTCACCATACCATAGGTAGGACTTATTGTTTCTAAAGTAAATTGGAAATATTTATGTGTATCTATAATAACATGTAAAGCACATACTTTTTAAATATTTCAACTTATTGTACAGCAAAAACCCATGTTTTACATCAATATGCGAAATTGAGTTATTTATGTAAGCTTTATGTTTTCCAATAAAATACATATTTAGGTATTTAACTATGTAGGAACTTACAAAACTTGTATATCTTAATTTAAGACACAAAACGCCATCTGTTATCCAATAGTGGACAGCCATAAATCCAGCAACAACTTTAAGGATCAGCTAATCGCTTGTTTGGACGTTAAACCCCTTGAATGTAGGTCGCCAAGTTCTAATCTACATTATACATTGTGCGAGATACAGTCGTGTCTATGTAGTTTGTTAATTAGAATTTACATTCGATTAGGCTTAAGCGCGTTATATTTACACAAATAGACACTTCGATAGTATCTCAGATGTTAGGACTTGTTAAAGGCGTTGAAACACGTAATAGTGTTAAATTGAGTATCAAATTTAAACCTATGAAACTTTATATCTTTACTTTAAGTGTGGATTTGGAATTATGTTACAACAGTTGATTCTTTGTATATATTAGGGAAATAGAAAACGCGCATGCAGTGATGGTAAGTGGACTGCCGACCGATCTTAGATAACTATCTGATATGAAATGATAGTTCTACCTGAGATCGATAACAGATGAGCTGCTACTCTTGAAGACTAAGTTAGAACGCCTTTGATTATGTATCCCCCTTACCACACCAACAGCGCTCAACACTGCTATTATTATGCAGAAATATACAGAATTACGCGGATATAAGTATCGTAAGTGCCATCGTAGTCGTTTTTAACCTTTATTTTCTTCCATGGATAATAGAGAATTTTGGGGTGAGGGAACAATGTTTTCGTTTTGTCAGCATATTGAATAAAATCGTCCGCCATCTTGAGATATGTGTGTGTATGCAAATAGTGTTATTTAGGAGGAAAAAATGCTCAAATTCTGTGCCAGCAAGAGTTAAGTCTCTCACTATGTCACCGCAATATTTAATCAATATAGGTGTATATATATATATATATTTAAACTCTAGGCATAATTTAAAAAACTATACTGTGTTTATACATTTGGGCACGGTTTATAAACTTTCGTACATATGAGGCCATCTAATATTAATAAAATTGTACTATGAAAGTTTTTCGATAGTTTCTAGGGGCCAGACAGAGTGGTGGGCGTTTTTCAAATAAGTTTGAGTTGTAGAGCAAACAAGGCTCTACATATAAGCTTACTCTACTTATAGTTAGGCTTACTTTAGTTAGTATGCCATTCTAGATTTTAGAGATTCATAGTACTTACCAAGGATAACAGAAAACTTAAAGTGATACTAATATAATAAACACGTTATTAAAACTGAAAAAAGTTTAACAGATTGTAGAACCAGTGTAGTTCGACCACCACCACACCTAGTTCTAGCGTAAAGAAGTTCTTGCATTTCGATGGAAGGGTGTGGCTGCCGGCTCCCTTATATATGAGGCGACCGTCTATATCCTCCGGAGTAGCAACGCATCAGTGATCGACTTTAGATAGAACCCCTGTTTTATATGAAGTTGCTTACAGATGTCCATGGGCGGCAGTTACCACTTACCATCAGGTGTACTGCACGCTCGTTTGCTACTTTAATTTGATAAAAAAGTTTTAATTTAAAATTGTTTCTTTTGAACTCTAATAACATATTGCTTCACAAAGTATTTCGTCTATGGAAAAAGAACCCCATAAAAGACATTTTTTTCAATATTTTACAATTCCAGTAAGCATTAGGGACTTAAATTAATTTGAACTACACGTTTCCATCGTTCAAGACTACAAGTAATGAAACATTAATAATATGACAATGATATATGCATATATCATCTTAATAATATTTCATACGTTGGCTTTAACGTGAGAACAGTGTGTTGACTACGGTGTACGTAGGTACATCCGGCGTCGTCAATTTGCCGATGTATCGTGTACAACGTACAAGCCTACTCCGGTGTGTGTAAGTGATCAAATTTGGTTCAGCTTTAGACAAATGTTTGCCAATATACCAAAGATACAAATCCTTGGTCGGCTAGGTGGTAAAATGAGTTGTGACTACGGTTGCGAGTGGTAAGAGTGGGGACTCGAGCCGCCCAGCCAAGCGACCCCGGGAAGGACAACGGCACGTGTGGTCGCATGCCGTCGTAAACACCTGAAGGCACGGTGAGCGTAGATGCTCACCGGGAAAGAGCCCCAAGGGGGCATCGCGCATGGAGAACTCCGGTTGTGTTCCGTTGGACCACACAGCGCTGAGGACGCCCACTGGGTGCCTTAGCGCGGTAAAAATCCCACATAACCCTGCGTTGCTCCCACGGCGTAGGGTACTTTTGAAGGTTTCCCCCCTCGTGACAAAAAAAAAAGGTGGTAAAACGAGTATGGTTTGATTGGAAAGTCATTACCATCCGTGCTTTTTAGTCCTCGGGAGTAGCAACGCATCTGTGATTGTCTTCTGTTTATATGAAATTGCCTACAGATGTTTATTGACGTTAGTAACGAAATTACTAAGACGCTAAGCCAGTAAGCTATTACGTTAAGTAAGTGAGCTGTTACTTGTTTGGTTTTGCTGTAAAGAAAATAAGTAGAATCTTGTACAGAATACTTCTTAATTTTTTTTATTTCATTTGAACTGTGAATTTAGCGATACTTTTAGGAAAAACTAGTTTTACTTTGATGTGTTTATTTTATATGAACTAGGTTGTGTCCATAACTCAAAACTAGCAAGGTAAATACGTAAAATCCTAACATAGTGACAAAACTAATTATCTAAAAATTCCTCAATTCCTATTATAACTCATAATACATGAACATATTTTCGCCGAATAGGGTTTAACGTGATTAGAAATTGTCAATCTATTTGATCAAACATTTGTCGGCTGTACAAACATCAACACGAGCGTGTTCCAGTTTGTTTTCCATGCATTAGCATATCATAATAGTATCTCTGGAGCAATACGGGTCGTAACTAATCCGTGTATACTTTAATACGGTGAACTAGCCTATTGTTCGTTTGTTCAATCAGGACTTCGCGAAAATGTTGCTTATACGAGTATTTCTATGTTACGGAATACTAATATTAAACGATTCTTTCAAAAGGTTAATATTTTAAAAACCTTGCAAGCAAGATGAGTAACACATTCCTAAAAAGGTTATAATACAACAATGATAAAAATAACTAAAGTAAGTAGTTAATTTATTAGTGTTTCACCGCTGAGAACTAGTAACATCGTTAAAAACATTAAAAAAAAAAACCCGACTGCATAAAACTAAATTTTTGTTCATAATGATATATTACTTAATTTAACGCTTATATGAGTTTTTATAGCCTATGTCATTATGCAAACTGAGACGATTTTAACGTCATTCCATACGTCACAATCTGTGACGCGTGCCAAAGAAATGGCATACAAACAAACAAATATACATACATACATACATACGCTCGTAAACATTACCCTCCTTCTGACGCAGTCGGGTAAAACGTTTCTATCAGAGAAAATAACCATACCAGAGCCAGTAACCATGGCCTAAATTAAAATGCAGTTTAGGCCATGGTCACTGCTCCCTGCCGCTGGCTCCGCCGGGCTAGCCTAGGGCGGATTGATAGACTATTAATTTAATTTTCTCAGGAGTGTATGACTCCTGAAGATTTCTTACGAACTCTCAGGTATACTCTCAGGTATAGGTAGGTTAAATGAATCATTATAGATATACAGGTTAAATAAGAGACAATAAATTAATTATATGCACAATAACTTACAAAAATCTCCAGTTTCTCGATTTCGAAAGGATCCCCGATATAATGATTAGTACTTAAATATCAAATAATGCATGGTTATATGCTATGGATGGGTAGTCGTAGCATTTACTATTTCAAGCTATGATCTTCTAGAGTTGATGGTTGGGTGAACTTATTACAGCGTTGCTCACCGCCGCCGTCATTGGTCGGGAGCCGACACATTTTTGCCGCTCAGGCCAAATGTAGCGGAAAGATAACCCGGAGGCTAACCTCACACACGCTGCTAAATTCAAGATTTAATGTAAAAATATTAGACTTTCTATTCTTTTCTTACGGATTTAGCCATAATTTATGTGTAAGTACAGATTGCCTGACAATACGGTTTCTTATCTCAGGCGGGGACAGGCCCCATTGAACGGCCTGCCAGACATGTGAACTTTGCGGTAAAATAGGTTTTATTCCTGGGTTCAGATTTATATTTTATAAAACTGTCAGTTTCTTCTTAGTATCAAAAATAATACTTACTTTCTCTTAAGAGGTGGAAAAAGAGCTCTCCTTCAAAACTGACGATGCACGGAACACTCTTCTGGTGTTGCAAATGTCCATAGACTATGGTGACTATTTTCCATCCGGTAGTCCGTCTAAGCTATCGTTCGGCTTATACGGGTGGATACTATAATACGACAATAAATTTAACCACTTGAATCTATCCTTTTCCCAAGCCTCCAATCTAATTTTCAATCAAATATCTTTAATATTTTTAAGGCACGTGATTTTTTTTTCATTTTTATACACGCTTTAGAAAATTTATCAATGGAGATTTAAGATAACTCAGGTCGTTAAACTTGGAACAAATATGAGTATATAGGATGAAATATTTTGATGGAAAATTAGACCTTGTACTCCTCAACCCTGATGATGCAGGGGTACTTAAAGCCTAAACCATAGAAGCTGGCCACTTGGTGCTTATAGATATGTAATAACATTAGCAAGTAAAAATACATGATGAAAGTTTGACCTTCAACTCTTCAATCCTGATGATGCGGAGGTACTGATTACCTAAACCGTAACAACTGGTCATGGTCATTGGAGTTTACGTATGTTTAATAAAATTGAAAAGATATAAGATTAAACATAAACAAAGCAGACACACGAGATAAAAAGTCATCTTCGAGTCAAACCTGATGATACATATATACTAAATGCCTAAACCGTACAATTACATAAATTAAAGTAGACGTTTTTAATTAAAGTTTACTTGTATTAGTAATAACCATTAATACATGAATTCATAAGCCTTTTCTTATAAAACGTTTTGTGTAATTCTATGAAACTAAAAGTAGAACTAAAGGTAAGGAAGACACTTGAAGATATTTCTATACATTTATGCAAGTTAAAGTTGTAAAAGTATTCTTGATAGGGGAGCTTTTTAAACGTAGGCATAAGTTGTTTCATCATCGTCGGAAGGTAACTATTTGCGATAAAGTACTAATAGGAAAAATCTTATTAATTTAGTAAAATTGTAAACGTACCAAAAGCTAAAAAAATATCGCAGAGATTTGCCACTGCTCAGTAGAAGGTAGATAGGAAACAGATTTTCTATTATAGGAGTGTAATGCTAATTTTAATTGAAACACTTTTACACTATGTAAATGTTTCGTTTATCAAAACTTTCATCGATTTACACACCTATAATGCACTACATGAATTCTTAGATCTATATCAGAAGCAATTTTCAAAATTATTTTACTACGGCTAAATAAAAGATGAAAGGTAATCAATTTAATTTTCGTAATAAACAAAACTTTACCCGCATATCGCTTATTCGTTTGTAATAGGACAGGCGATCAAAGGTAGACATACATAAAGAAGAGCTTTAGTTCCGAGCACGGAAGATCGGATTAAATAATCAATTAACTTTCACAAAAGCGGCGAAAGTCTTAATGCATTCACGAGGATCAAATTAAAATATTTTATGCAAGGCGCACGCTCTAGTGTTGTACTAGTACTGAGGTAGACGTTTCGCGTTTGAGTATTTGACACAATTGAAAGTCGGAATGAAAATACTTATTTAACTTGTAGTACTATCTTACTTTTGTAACTTGTAGTAGTAGTGTATATCATATAAAATATTCGTTTCCAAGTAAGACTATTAACGTTTTCTAACAGCAAAATGATAGTTAATTTACTGCTTATAAGTATACAATTGTAGGTCTAGTAATCGCCATCTGATAGTATCAGTCTTGAAATAAATTGAAATGTATTTATTTTGTTACGGCCTACGGGGACACTCACAAATTGTCAGTTAGAATATATTTTCCTTTACTATCACCGGATCGGGACACTACCTGAAATAAGAAAAACCGGCAAGACAAAAAGATAGTTCCAGTATCTTCTCGTGAAAGTATACATTCGTATATTTATAAGTGTTTATTATGTGTATAATTTGTAACGTATGTATATGATAACGATTTTTTAATATTATTATTATTTTTTGTTATCGAGGGGGAAACCTTCAAAAGGTACCGGATGCCGTGGGAGTGACGCCAGGTTATGTGGGATTTTTACCGCACTAAAAGCCCCCCGGTGGCCGTCCTCGGCGCTACGAAGAGGACTCCGGGATCTCCAAAGGAACGCAACCGGAGGTATGATAATGAGCCTAGAAAGTTATAACCTAACGAGTATACCGATTTATTGAATATAACCACTAGATATTCCTTTCAAACATCCTTTTCTTTTGTCATTCGGTGAATCGGTAATCTATGTTTAATTGAAATTTATAAACGTTTAGCGAGCGGCGCATCCCTAGCGTGCAGTTAGCTCCACCTCGAGATATAATTAAAAGCACCACAAATCCTAGCTTTCCATAATTCACTTAATCCTCGTCTGATTTGCATATCGCTCGGCGCTAATATGGATAACTTATCAGCGGATGGGTAAGTTTGTTATGATTTGAAATGTTTTTATTTTGATTTGACACTGCGTTGAAGATATAGTTATACCTCTTACATTTACGTAAATCTATATCTATAGTAATGACTAAAAATGAGATCGTGTGTTTCTGTTTGTCACGCAATCTCAGAAGAACCACTAGTCCGATTTACATGATTTTTTGCATGGATGTAGCTTAGTTAACTGGTCAGCCCACTGGCTACTTTAGTTTTCGTTATTTTTCCCTATTTAATGATGGCGACTTGGTATCAGACTTTTATATTTGCTTTTTAAATAAAATAACACTAAAAATAGTTAAATTTGATTGATTAATGGCATTTTCGAGGTTAACGTTTAATTTTCTACCTTATCACTCGTCATGTACCTCCAACGGTTAGCGAGTAAAAACTATTTTTTGTCTCGTAGCGAAGCACGGATACTTTTTTTTCATAAGAATGATGTAACAAACAAGCATGCAGCCCACATGATGGTAAGTGGTTACTGCCACTCCTGGACAACTTCATATAGAGCAGGGGTTCTATCTGAAGTCGATCACAAGTGCGTTGCTACTCCCGAGGACTTCCACCGAAACGCACAAACTGCTTTACGCTAGAAATAGGTGTGGCGGTGGTAGGTACTTCCCCGATGGAACTCCGTTGGTTCTACCACCTGGAAAAGCTACTTCAGCTAGTATTAACTAAAAATGTATGTCTGTAACTTTTAAATTTGCTTCCATTGGAACTATAATCTAGTTTTGACTAACGAGTAGTACCTTCAGGTGTTTAGAGGGTTTGTACGTTTTTTTTAAACAACCCTAAATGTTACAGTTTTTTTAAAGATCGTACTGAGATAAATTACTGTTGGCATACCGACTTTTATTTTGTGTATCTTTGCTCTCATAGTAATATCTTGTTATTATCTAAAGTAGACGTTAATCTCCTTAAATGGGTATCAATCCCTGAGTAATCGCGTAGTATCTAATGTAATCAATAAACTGTTAGATGTAATCATATAGAAGTGAATTGGGTACTTGTTTGCTAATAAAAATTCAGCTAACATTAAATATGGTTTATATCGTTTATTATTTATGTTCAGATTTTCCTTGAAAAATGTTTTTCATTCAGTTCCGAGAAAACGTAAGCCAAGAAAAGAAGCTTTTATCAAAAGGCAGGCTTAGCTTAGGACCAAAGTGTATTAAATATTATTTAATATTAATCATACTTTACTATATAGATCATAGTGTTTTTTTCTAAATATATACATCAATTGGAATACGTCGTCCAGGAGCGAATCGCTGAAACCGAAATACTACTCATACTGACAATAATATTCACGAGTATACCGTCCGCTGAAAGCGTTGGTATGGCGCGTCATAATTTGTCGGTGAGAACCACAGAATGGTGTCGGGTAGAAATGCCTTTTGCAATGCTGAGTGCGGTGGACACAGGTGTCACCACAATAGCTTGCAGTTACAAAAGGTATTTGCCTCATGTGTGTAGCTCTATAAAAGTAATTACTTGAATAGACGTGTAAGCAGTGATAGCGTTGTTGTATGAATTTAAGTTTATGCGATATCAAACTTTTGATTTTCAATAAAGTTTTGTTTATTGATGTGAAATATCTATAGGCGTAGGCTAAACCTGATTGTTGGCGCAGTGATGCTTGCCTTTATTTATTTTAGCGTCATCTGTTATACATTTTCGGAACTGTTAAGTATCGAACAAAACTAAGCGAGCTGCGGTGTTAGTTTGACTTACGCTATCTACTGCGTCTAGCGTTATTTTCATTATATTTAGTTTGTGTCGCAATCTTATCTTTCATGCATATTACTTATACGAACACAATATTTCGCATATGCCAGGCGTCCCGTGACGACATTTTTATTTTATTTTACGTGTGTAAAAATTTTCAATTAGTGCAAGTTGACCATTGATGTAAACTAAGGATGTAACTTGTAACTATTTTCTCTCTTTGCTATTTTTACTTAAAGCGGTCAGCTTTAAGTATAATCTTATTATATTTCTAATATACAAAAATATTTACCATTGCCATCATATGGTGCTAATGTCGAACTACGATGGGTTATTTTATGCCTTAAGTTATAAATGTGATGTGGGCTGCGAGCTTATTTTCAACTTTTCTAAATAATACGTTAAAAAAATTAAGTCATCTGTCAACCCACGTGTGTGTGGACCCACGCGATGGTAAGTCTAAATGACAGTCTCATGACAGCTCTATCTAATACCCACTCTGTGGTTACAAGACACGTCGTTGAAACAATGGCGCTAATTGAAAACAGCGTGAGGTTGGCTCGCCGGGTGTTTTGTGATAAATTTAATTAAAATCGCAGCGTAGGTTGTATCCGTGGCGAGGCGCGATTTATTGCAGCTTTGTTTCGCAGATACAATACAGGTATTGTATACGCGGAATTATACTTTTAGTGGAAACTAAGCAGGGAGTACCGATACCGCTGTGTAGGTAGTACCACGTCTTCTGTAAACATTGTGAATTCTATTTTCATGCGCTAGGTGGGTGAGTTAATACTATTTTTTTTTCTTGAAGACATATTTTAGTCTTGGATAGCATACTGATTATAGCAACAGAATTATAATACACTTTCATTAAGTTACACTAAGTTACTTTAAATAGTACAAAAATGTTAGAACTATTAAATGTATTAAACGTGTGTTATATAATAACCTGTAAATAGTTAAATAGTGGAACGATTACCTCATCACACCTATTTGTAACTGTTGCTGGCTGACATTGAGTCGACCATCTTAAGGCTTGAAAGGAGCTTACGTATCTGCTATCTGATATTGAGTTCAGTTTCCCCTGTTCTATATATAGTTGCTTACAGTGGTCTGTGGGTGGCATTATTCACTTACCAGATGGGTTGCATACTCGTTTGCGACTTAAATTTAAAAAATACATATATAACTTTCTGAATTAAAACAGTATTAAAGTAAGAAAAATTCTTTCAGATCATTGCCAGCGACAATTTCAACTACTCGATTCAAGGATTTTAAATAAAGATCTGAACGAAAGAACGTTTAAGTATAAAGCAAGTTTTTAATTATATTCTGCTTTACTATTCCCGGCAAATACTTTACTTGCATTCAAGGGGCACTGCTTGAAACACTGGATTTCATTGTTGTACAAATCGCAATATAAATAAAATTGGTATTAAGGTACAAACATAAGTAGCAAGTAATAATGAATATACCTACACTAAATGATTTAACTATAGGTTTATATGCCTACATCTTTATTTTATGTTCTCCTTAAGAAAAAGAACGCAATTGTAAGAATAATAAGTAATTATTTTTAAATAGATTTTTGTGCAGAACTTCTATAAAACCTTAGGGGAAAAGATGTGAGGATGATGGATCACAAGACTTACATAAATTGTAGGAAATTGCCAAACTCATCAGTTGTTGTTTTTAATGTAATAACATTATTTAATTTAATAAAAACATGATGAGAAAAGGAAACGTGTTTGTTATTATTTCTGAAGTTTTTCTATTGGCGCGTGAGGGAAAAATGATGAGTGAATTTTTACGATGCGCGCGCACTCCGTTACGAAAAACCGACACCCTGAAGTTAGCTATAGTCAACGTTTTCCTTCTATTTTATTATTTGATTTTTATTAAATATTTATTCATAACAAATTAATAAAATAAAAATGGTCATTTCTTTAACTATGTACAAATAGTTTTTTTGTGATATTTAAATAAACCTTATTTAACTAGATAATGCGTTATAATAAAATTTTCAATGTATTAAATACTTTTTTCTATTGTTAGTGTCATGTTTCTACAAACGTACAATAAGGCGAAACTTATTACGCCAAAAAAGAATATATTCTAACGAGTGTACATAAATACACACACTTTTTTTTAGTTCGTACGACAGTCATCTGTAATACATATATTGAAAATAACATTATGTCCATTTTTCTTTTTATTTAAGTTAACAAAGGGACGTACAGGCGCCATTTTTTAAATGATATAGCCTATGTCTCTATGCAAACTAAGGCAATTCTAATGATATGTCATACGTCATAATCCGACAAGCCATTTGGGCTGTAGCGCGTGCCAAAGAAATGGACAAACAAATAGACAAACAAACATATAAATACATACAAACATACATGCGCTCGAAAAAGATTACGTTTTGACGCAGTCGGGTAAAAATAGAAAGTAGATGTACTGGAACTAAAAAGGTAATCTTAATGTAT
>DWNE01003469.1:0-16621 GCA_018249875.1 Cecropterus toxeus | reverse complement strand
CTTTGTGTGTCCATGGCACCCACGACACAGGAGAAAATCCTAGTGTGGGGCTATGAGTGTAGAAAGCGTCTATTTATATCGTATTTTCAGGTGGCTTTGAAAAATCTTCTACAATTGCACAACATTTGATTGACCACTACATACCATTTTTGCCATTAGAGCAACACCATGTTGAAATGTGTGCATTGGCAGAATTTCGTGCGCATGGCATATACCACCCCTCTGAGGAGATGATGGAGTATGTATAAAATATATGTCTTATTATGTAATAAATATCAGACTTGTGTACACTTTTTTAAGAAAGATATGTTCATATAAAGTTGTTCACATAGGTACCCTCAAAATAAATAATTAATTATAAAATTGTTTTGTGACATTATTTTTCTAATTCATCTTTATTTTGGAACAAGAAAAAATCTAAACAATGATTTTATATTTCAGAGATGCTATGTCAGTCATAACTTATGGACCCACAGAAGATCAACCAATATTTGCGAACAATGGCTGTAAAAGATTTACTAAACACATTCCTTATGTTATACAAAAGTATAAGGCAAAAACTGAGTTGTAAAATAATCACAATCTCTTAGTTTAAGTTATGTTGTGATAATTTATTTTTAAGCTCAAAGCAAACTCGAGGAGATGAACTTTAATTTATAATGTACCTGAACTATTTTGTTAAGGGGCATTGTCTTAACAGTTACTCTCGTTCTCATTAATGTATTAAAGCTACATTACCACACAATATTGTCATTTTTACATCAAAAAACAATTATATTAAGTGCAAACATACTTTTAACAACACCTTCTGTCTATGTCAGAAATTTATCAAAGTTGCAATTATTTATGACAGCTTTTAAAGTGCCATAAATGACATGGTCATAATTTTAATCACATTAATGTTACCTTTCATATCTTACATTTCCATAATTGTTAAGTGGATAAATTTTGTACCCCAGCCTGCAATGATTTTAGGAATGTTTCTCTTGTATTTTACCAAATGATCCAACAACTACTTTATTATAATTGATGATGTAGTAACAGATTTTTAAACAATTTACTATAACACTTGTGATATAATAAAAGTATCTTTATATTTCAAGTTTTATTGTTTTAAACTAATAAAATATAATAAATAGTGTACATATAAAGCTTTTATTAACTCATGCTAAATGCTCAAACAATATTCTGCATATCCATTATAATGTAAAACTTACATATTTTTATCACAATTTCATTTTAATCTTCTAGCATACACATAAATGCAAAAAATTGTCTGGATAACTCATATGCTCTGAGAGCCATTGTAGTGGCGTGTCAGGAGGTATCACAATCCCATGTGTTTTTAATTTCACTGAAACAACAATAAATTACATTTAAATTTATTGTGCATTTGTACATATTATGAAGTTTTATTACCTATTTTTGGTACTCACATTGTTGCAAAGAATGAATTGTCTGTGCATTTAGATTCGGTTTTTATTAAAATATGAATAAATGCTAGGCTTACTATTAACTGGATGGTAGACTTTAGACGGTTAAGCCAGCTATAGCTAGCTTAAACAGTCGTTTACCTGTTAGCTAATTAACTTAGCTAAGCTAAGTTAGCCGGTTAAGCTGTTAGCTAATTACTTAAGCAACTTTAATAACCGGTTAAATTAGCTAAGCCAACCAGTTAGCTAGCTAATTAGCTAAGCCAACCAGTTAGCTAGCTAATTAACTAAGCTAACTGTTTTTATCTAGCTTAATTAGCTAAAGTGTATAGCCCTAGTAAATACTTTTTTTTCAAATGTAAAATTTATTAATAGAGTGTATACCTTCCAACTTATCTGGATAAAGATCAGATATGAGTTGTTGGAGAATCTTCCGACTACCATCACTGTTCTTGGGGCTGACTAGACGCTGGCTGCAATTGCCATCATCTGAGTATATTCTGATTGGAATGTGTTTAAAACCCTCACTGTCTCCATGCGACTCCATTAATCTCCTGTTTATTGCCCAGAACTGATCAAATTTATCTGTAAAGAATTTTGTAAAATATTTATGTAAAAGTAACAAATAAAATACAAGCATCAAGTTTAAATTATGTACTTAGTGATATAGGTGGTAGAACTATCATTCCTCTTTTCTAGAATGAAGGTGCATCTATTAGAAACTTTAAAACCTAACTTTGTCTCAACACTACTTGTGAAGTAGCTACTAGTATAAATGTGTAAAAGCATGTTAAGCTTTTCAACATTTATTATACACAATTAATATTGTATATAAAAACAAACAACTGGATTGTTAATAAACTGATTTTTTTATGTTAATTCTTATTTCTCATTTAGTTTACATAAAATTTTCTTACAGTACCATTTTGTAATCCCAACCATAGTTGGTTGTGGTCTTTCTTTTGCATGGTGGACATAACTTGACCCCTGTGCTTCAAAACATCAGCCTCCTTTACTGTTGACATGTAGTGTGCTTCTACAACATCCCTTGAATATATAAAAACATAAAAAATATAGAAAACAAAGAAAACAGGCAAATTGAGATTTGCAAAATTCTTTATTCATTATATTCTTGAATTTTGTTGCTATTGATGAGGAAAGAATAGAATGAGTATGTACAGCAATAGGAATAATATGGTAGCTGCCAAGAAGACTATTGGGCACCACTAGCCAATGATGGATTTGGGTTGTTTACATTGCTATTACAATGTGCCATCTGTATACATAAATATTAAATTCTATGGCGGAAAGCCATATAGTGGCACCAGTTTATAGGTGGGCTCTTCATCTGAGTGCCATATATTTATGTTTTAGCCATAAATCAATTGACTCTTGCATGTCCTTTTTTTAATTCAACTACATCAAACCTTTCAAAAGTTAAATTTGATACTGAGAACTTTTGTTTAACATAAGTTTTAATAATATGTTATTAATTTAAACATTCATATAGACCTATTAATTAATGTGGTTACTAAAATACGAATATTATTATACTCACTTGTTAGGACAATGGAGCAGGACATCCTCCGGGAATTTGGTGAAGTGTACTGTAAGAGTCCATGGCAACTGGGGATCATTGCCACAGTACAGGTCATAGAGGAAACCAATAGGACAGTGCCACTTCAGTGGTTGCCCATTGTAATCTAGCCACATTTCATTATCTGCATTCTCCTGAGATATGAACCGTAGGAAATGTCTCTTCATCTACAGAAAATAGAATAATATCAAAAAATTAGTTAACAAATAATCGATCCGATTTAATTACTACATATAACTTTTTTTACATTTTATTTCTTAATAAATAAACCTATTTGAATTGTATTTTTTTACTTTAGTTACGTAAAAATATGTTTTTTTTTAAGTATGTAAGCGCTATTAACCTTGTCGGTCACGAGAGGGAAGTAACTAAGTCTTGGAACCATAACATAAAATGGATCTGGTTGTTGAATTTCCATTATCTCCTCTTGATCCAGTTGGAAACATATTGGTATTTTACCGTCCCATATTTCACGCAAAACTTCTCTGTCGTTGGCCATCGAGGACAAGACAAATTTACTGGTACAGCAGATTTATACAGATATTCAGATAAAATGTTCTGTTGTTTATTACAACATCAGGTTAATTAATAGTGGATAGTATTTTGTGAAATGTTCACATGAAATTGATTTTTATTATTACAAAATGTCAAAATTGGAAGTTCACTTTAGTTCACAAACAAGGAACAACAAACAATTATTTTTTAATACTTCATTTCAGTCCTTAGATTCGTTTCTTTTGGCCGTTATTTCAATGGCTGGCTCCTTATTCTTTATCATAGAATCCATCAGTATCAAATTATCAATCTATTTGCAAATACTACTAACATAGGCCATATCTGGTACTGTCAATTATAATAAATATATATGACCATAGACTTATTACAGAAAAATAAGTTTTGATTTTCATACTTATTGACTTGGACAAGTTGGTTAGATTGACGTACAGTTTATTTGACATTTGACATCAAACGCTGTACCTGTAGTTCTTCTTCATAGTCATAATATTTATGTTAAAGCACGTGTTAATATTTTAAAATATTCGTGAAACATTAACTTTGAAGTCTTTACGCTAGTATTCCTTAATATACAGATATATCACCGGTGGTTTTATGCAATTGCTTTAAGTGTGCGAGAAACTTATTTTTAGGTTATACACAGTATGGGTAAGAAACGGAAACTCGAGGCTAAAAATGATGAATTTGAATATGATCCTATACCACGGCATCTAGTAACATCACATATTAAGAAGCAGGAAAAGCGTCTTATAGTTATACTGGAAAAGGCACAGTTGGAAACAGTTAAGGTGAATTGTAAACATACATTTGATATCGTTATGTTATTGAATTTAGTACAGCCATGGAATTTCAAGAATAGGTGTTGCAGTTTACTGTAGAGCGCACATGCGACTAAAGTGCAGCTACTTTTCTGATTATATTTTATGATGAAACACTTTGTATTAAAACAAAAAAAAGTTTATACATTATTACATTACATTAGAAACTATAATACTTACATTTTCATAAACAAAATATATTTTGAATTAATTTCAGAATGGGAATAGTTTCGAACTTCTCAACTGTGATGACCATGCCAATATGCTACGTAAGAATGACCGTGATCCAGGCTCCTGCAGACCAGACATCACCCACCAGTCGTTGCTCATGCTAATGGATTCTCCTCTCAACCGTGCTGGCCTTCTACAAGTCTACATACACACAGAAAAAAATGTCCTCATAGAAATAAACCCACAAACTAGGATTCCGAGGACTTTTAAACGATTTGCTGGCTTAATGGGTTTGTGTTCTAATAACTATTCATTTGTATTGATAGATGCTTTCGATACATGTTTTTGATTGATGTAATTTTTGAATATGTGAATATATAATATATTTGAATATACCTATGTTTTATGATATTTTTTTTACAGTACAACTTCTACACAAATTTTCAATAAGAGCATCTGATGGTCCAATGAAATTGTTGAAGGTTATTAAGAACCCAATAACATCACATCTGCCAGTTGGAGTGAAGAAAATTACCATGTCCTTTAGTTCAAAAATGGTAAAAACCTGCCGGGATCTGGTTCCCAAAGACGAACCAATAGTTTTAATAGTTGGGGCAATGGCTCACGGTAAAATAGAGGTGGACTACGCTGAAGATGTTATTTCAATAAGCAATTACCCATTATCAGCAGCATTGACCTGTGCAAAATTATGTTCTGCATTTGAGGAAGTGTGGGGCGTTATATGAATTTACATTAACTGCTTAATGTTTTAAGGAAATTGTAATATTACTGATATGTAAGATTAAAATAAATAATGTCAATACTTATGTGCCATTATTCTTTTCTTTCTATTTACTACTTATTTCTGAATTGAAAAATGATGTCTAAAAACCAAACATGATATTTATTACACTACTACTTTCTTTATGGCGCCTCATAAATGCTAATCTGATCTGGTGTCGAATTGGGTCAGTTTTATAATAGTGCACCATAGAGTGGAAAGTAGTTCTCATAGTAATACTCTCATGATCTTAGTCAGTAGGAAATCACACAAAACTTATAAAAAGAAACAATTACAACTTTAGAAAATGGTCTAATTATTACTCTTGTGTTGATTAATCAGCCTTTGGTAAGATTATAATATAGCACTAATATTTAAATTTTAAATCACGGATCTACTTCAATGGTTAAGAATTTGTTTCAATAAGTATGTCACTAGATGGCGGTGGCGGTCCCGTCTGTCCACAAAAGTAACGTATATCTGATGACTTACGTTTTGAGTGGATATGGAATTAAAAGTTTAATAATGTGACATTTTAATTTCAGAAATGATATACAAATCTTTAGGAGACTACTTTTAGTAGATTATATAATCCAAATAATATAACAAATATTTAATATTTTAACAAGCGATTGTAACGCATGTCCTTAATTTACTAGTCCATTATGTAGAGCAAAAATGTAAGATAATAGAAATAATATAAGGAACTAATTTAAAATATAAATGGGAGTTTTTAGAAGATTTTAAAAAGCTTAGAAAATAAATGTACTTGTCAAATTACACAAACATACGTAATGCAGATCTGCATAATACAGCATGCATACCTTGAATGAATATTTCTAAAACTGAATAGTAATTTAAATGATGAGAGGAAAGCTCTGATACTATTGGGCTTGCACAAAAACTTAACCACACATCTGTAGGTAGGTATAACTTATCTATTTCTAATTTGAAAAAAATATAAGCATATTTTGTTAGCGGAAACGATGCGACACAGCGACATCCGCCAAATTAGTAACAGCCGTAAAGTTTTGAATGATACCCTTGAGGCACCGCTACACTACAAGTTTCCAATTAGTTTGAGAACGACTCCGGCGCAGAAAAAATAAGTTGAAAGACTGGCGCAAAAAAAATGACCATATATTCTATATAAATATAATGATATATATATTTTTATTACTTTCTATAAGTACATGTAGGGGATCATAAAAGTATGTAATGCAGTTTATATACATCATCATTTCACAAAGTGCAGGTTTCGGTTGGGTTGTGGTAGGTATCTTCTTACGTAAAAAATTCTCAAACAATAAACAAAATGGATAGGTAAGTTCCTATCGAAAAACATAAATAATTTCAGAATAGGGAAAACAAGACAAGCGGATAGTAGGTAGGTAATCTATACGACCTATTTACACAATGTTGAAAGTACATCGAAAAAAAACGATCAACATCGCCACTGATGAAAGGCTTTCGTCACGACATTCAGTTTACTTCGTTTTGGTCAATGTTAGAGGGATCGCGACATTGTCTGAACATGACACAGCTGCATAATGATTGAGAAACAGTACCTTCAATACCTAATGTTAAGGTAATCTGCAGATACTTTATGCAATAAGTAGGTACTACCTATACCACGTTTACGGAGAGCCAGGTAAAAATAAACAATGCTGTTATTTTTTTATGAATCAAATTTAAAGAATAAAAAATGAAAGGCCATTAATCACTTTGTAGTCAAAACATCAAGTTTTCAATTCTAAAATAATATAGTAAGAATAAAAAAATACTTTAAATTTAAAATTGATGAATTTTGACTTCTGCAGTTATTCATGCTCAGGAGCGATAGTTATATCAATTCAATATCAATCAATTCAATTCAATATCAGTTCAATAGTGCTATAACCCGCCAATTTTTAGTGGTAATATTTAAGCAAAGTTACCGTGCTTTAACCAATATAAACTTTCTATGACAAATTTTAGCACGATAATGAATCCAGTCAAAAACAGATAAGTAGTATCTAAGCCTAGTCAAAGCAATTTCTTTTGTTAATTACACAATAGAACGAGTACAAGCAAAAAATTAAGTTTGAAATCATGCGCATACACTTCAACTTTAATATGTAATAGACACTATCTTAAGCGCGTGGAATGTTCAGCATTCGCTTCGTCAGAGCAGTGTGTTCGTATACTTATAAACTTATACCCATACTCACACTTGATCGGTGATACATACATATATCTATGTATATGTTAAGTAACAGACGAGGTGGCGTGATGTATGATTAATGTTTTAGCGCAACTGCAGCACTATCGTCCAGTAGGTAGCATTGTAAGTGTTTACTGCGTAAATATAATTCCTATATAGATAAAACTAACTTTAAATGTCTTACAATTGTCTATAAAAGGATAAGTAGTTCTTATCAGAACTTGAATATATGTGAATAGAATTTTAATTAATCAAGGATGTACCTACTTAGAAGCTTCATTGTGTTGTCCATCATAAATAAGTATGTTCACGGTGCTTCAAAACGAACTTTGGAGGCTTGGAGATATCATAGTGTGGAGACAACACTGACTTAGAACCCTCCCTAGTACCTACTAAAATGATTAATGACTAATATTGCTTAACATAACTAGTATACATGATAGAAGACATGACAGAGAAAAGAAGAGATTCACTACAGTACAACCAAATGCTATTCTACTGCTGGCTATATGCTAACACCGATCTAGAAAATTGCGTACTCTATTTATAAAATTATGCAGAACTCTAGCTAGGTACCTAATTAGTGGTACTTTTTTCTTGGTTAGGATTTTTTAAGTAATCCTTGAGCTGCAGTGACCACCATGATTGTTAATAATGGATTTATAAAAATGTTCGGGTTGGTAAGAAGTGATTCATTTATCGGGTCGTATCACAAGAATGCTACTGGATTAATTTTGTAATCGGTTATCCTTAACAGAACAGAGTGAGCGCGGCGGGCGCCGGGCAGGGTGCACGCGCGCATTGTATGCAGATGCCGGCGCGCACGCCTTCGTCCGCCATCTTGGGATTATGGAAGTGCGTGACAAAGCGCTCTACACACGCCAGCACACTCATACAAAGTCCCGCTTGAATCTCGATAGGCAAGGACTTAAACGCACGACAAAGAATGAGCCGCCGCCTCTGCGATTCCACGACCGAGCGAGACTCGACCGCGCCGAAGCGAATGCGGCGCGCCAGACTTGGCGGCGGCCGAGCGCCCGCGCCACCAGACCGTTCGGCGCCTGCGCTCACAAAGGGCTTATTGTATTCCCCGCCGTCGACTCTTTAAAAGGGACCCTCGGTTTTTTTTATTAAATTCTTTGGTCCAAAATGACACCAAACAATGGGTTTCCGTCCTTTTATTGGCACCTTATTTTTTGTTCACACTTAAATGGGACCTACCTAAGCTTTGAATAAAATCATAACCTGTTTCGATGGCGGTGAAAAACCAAGGATCTTGCAGTCAGTTTTAATTTTAAGACGGTACTCTGCCTCCTTAATGTATTAACGGTAAAAAGTTTTTATAAGTTGTATTACTGCCGCTACATTTTGTATCTAACTATAAGTAGGTAAGTATCTATATAACTCATTCGTTTTCCATGAATTGATGTTCTCATTACGACGTCAATATACTAAACGGATGGTGAAAACAATCCTATCTATATCTACAATTATTACATGCTTGATCAAGATCCAAGTAGATGTGAGTATAGCCACGGTATAGTTATTAAGTTCCGCATCTTAGGTGCGGCAGACGCCCACAGGCCACGGGCCGGGCGCGGCTCCAGCAAACAGGTTTCCTCTCACCGACCACTCGAACCACGTCGCCTGACCCATGCCACGTCAAAACCACCTAACGAACTAAAGCTAAAGTAGCTACATTTACGAGTACATACACATTCCGCTATCTCTATCTTGTTATCTTTACTCACAAGTCTGGAAATCAGTTAGAAACCCAAAATCTAAGTACTTTTGAGAGATTGACTTGTAATATTTTGACACTTAATACGAAATCGCTTATTACCACTAGGTAATGAAGTTATATAGTTAATAATAACGCGTTAAGCAATGATTGACTTTAAATGTACCTAAGTCAATGGGTTCTCAACTTATTTTTCTTGCCACCTTGGCTTAAAAAACATAACAAGGAGGTTTACTGGTTATGTTTTTCCATACCTTACTATAAGAGTCTTGTATCTAGGAGGCAACAAATGAGCAGTCAAAGCATGTAAGTATGTCAATTTACATTGGTTAATATTTAACAGATAGTCAGCGTGATGGCCTATGATCACCATCATTTTTGTTCTAAAAGGAAATCGATATGCAATAAAAACAATGACCGTGGCCAGCCTCGGGTAGGACTCGAATATTATCTGGGCTTGATTATAGATGTCCACGGGAAGTAATGGCCACAAACCATAAGGTGGAATACATGCTTGTTTGGTTGTTATACGAAAAAATAACGACCATGTACGTAGGGTCGTTTTAAGTAAACAAAAGCGATGTTTTCAGTCCTACTGCTCTGCAAAATTTGGTGACATATTTTCTGCTTGCATATTAGAGATTAAGAAAAGCATATATATAATTTAAATACCTTCACCTAACTTAAAAGACGTTGTGTAATTGGAATTTTCCCACGTTATCTCGTCCGTTGACTGAACGCAGAAGTCGCGGACGCTACAGTTTCGAAGTAGTATAGGTATAGAATTATGTCAACGTAACGTAATGTTATCTGCATCCGCCCGGGGACGTGGGGGCAGCGTGAGGGTCCTGTCCTGTGGGCCAATTCTGCTAAAAATATAACATTCCGGAGAATGTAACGTGAGAAGGTCTTTGCCACTTGCTACTTAAACCATTCTTAAATATCCTACTGTATTTGTCTTATTCCCATGTTAATATTTATGATTTTTAGGGATCCGTACCCAAATGATTAAAACGAAACCCTATTATTAAGACTCCGCTGTCCGTCTGTCCGTCTGTCAGTATCTCATGAACCTTGATTGATGTTGATAGATGTTGTGTTTTTGTTGCTGCTATATTGTAGCCAACAACTACTAAAAACATAATAAAATAAATATTTTAGGGGGCTTTTATACAACAAACGTGATTTTATTGACGTTTTTTTAGATAACGGAACCCTTCGTGCGTGAGTGGGACTCGCACTTGGCCGATTTATTCTAATACAAGAATAGAAAAAGTAAACACTTATCTTACAATTACATTTTTATACCAGTATGTACTGCAGTAGAATAAAGCCTTGTTGAATGACACACTCAAGTGTTGCAGTATATTTTTTTTGTTTGTGTTGACTATCAGCTTAAGAATTCAAACAACAAAGCATCGTTTGCGTCATGCACTTGTATAGTTATTTTTCCTCGGGGAAATAGATTAGATTAGATTGATTGTGAAGGACGTTCGCAAATGACACTTATAATCATGTGCACTTTATTCTTATTACGTCTAAAGTACATATATCAAAACTTGGCGTGGATCACGAATTAGAACATTGACGTATAGTCCACAGTTCGGTACAAAAATATGTATGACCTGAATATTTATAACGACATTAGAGTCATTAGTTCGTAATTCACACGCGAAGTGATATATTCGTAGAGGCATGATTGAATGATAGGCGATGCATAAATTGTATACGCAAGTGGTTCTGTCTATAGAGTCACAAATAAATGACCGTGGGTCGCTGGCTCGCTGGCTAGGCGCCACCGCGTGCCAACCGCACTTGCCGGCCCGTTACACATTACACAACGCACAATGCAACATGGCGCCCGGCCCGAAATCAACAGAACTTCTGAGCACATACTAGAAACACGTAATGATTGTTTTGTAACCGTTTATTATGTGCTTGTTTCAGATTTGATAAGTTTATGGCGTATATTATATTTTTACGGTAGAAATTTTGTTACATTTTTGTTAAGTAGTTGTTTTAAGTATTATTTCAATTGTTTTAATCTTTTTATTCACAAACTAGGCTCGAAGTGAAAGTCTACTGGAATTTACTTAACTGTTAAGACAAGGAGATCTGTAAGTTGCTACTACGATTATATCACATTGTCTTTAAAAGTTCAATGATTGCATAGGTGGCAGGTAGATACTTAATTTTTATTTTCAGATACCTTCAGTTTTTAATCCTTAAATCCTTATAATACCTAAAATTCCAGTTACTTACAATAAAAAGATACAATCAATTTATGAGACTTTTATTTATTAGAATAACATTTTTTATACTCTGATGTTACTAATAGATACATATTTGTAATGTCAATTTGTTCCTACGTAACGTTCATAAACTCAGGTAGATGTGTAGGCAGTGTAGGTGCTACCTACTGGGCTACTGGTTTTACATAAGTTTAAGAGACATAACAGTTTTAGTGATATTGTCACTGTTTACTTGTATTTACGATTTGTGTCCAGATACGTATTTTAACTAACAACGTTGTTATAAAAATATTTTAAAAAATATGTCTGCCTTAAACATTTTTTTAAATGATACGTTTAATTTAACGATTTATATGAGTTTTCGTCAAAATACTCAATAAAAAGTTTTATGATATATATATTTTTAGAATGGTCTATAATATTTTATGATAATAAAAAGTCCTCCCCCCCTCGCCCTCATCCCCTACTTGCAGGTGCCATTTTTAAATTATATAGCCTATGTCACTCTGCAAACTGAGAAGATTCTGTTTAGCAGTTTATTTAGGCTTGGAAAATTCGCAATAAACATAATACGTGCCAATTGAACTAATACTTAGGGAGTAGCAGCCTCGAATCTAGGGAGGGGCAAGCCGGGGCGTATGCCCCGGGCGGCAAGTGCAGAGGGCGGCTAATTCAAACCTTGAATACGAATGCGCAACTCATAGACATCATCATCACTCATCATTTATCTAACTTTAACTATTGGGTCGCCTAGTCAGCAGTTATTTTAAAATCACAGACAGAAATTAGTGTATTATACATACAGTGTGCATGTTATTATGTTCATATTTGCAAGCAGACCTTATCAAATGTTATTTTCTGAACTGTTATCACGACAGTTGACAGTTACTTTGCCGCACTTAGTATCATTTTACAACAAATTACTTTGCAGAAACAGGAAGTGAGCCATTTTACTGTTTGTCGAAGTAAAATGTCTTTGTTTACGAGTTTATTCGGGCTGACCTAAATAGTGTATCTTAATAAATGTTAACATTATTGTAATAATATACAATATTATGATGTTATCTTTTTCTGATTAACTGTTATGATTGGCAACCTTATAGAATGTTTAGTGGTCATTGCTGTCCCACGAAAATCTATAACCAGCTTCAAACAGAACAGTGGCCATAAACAGATTTATGATAAACATGGAGTTAGAATACAAAGAAGCCACTTTTCGAGACGGTAGTGGCGAGGCGGATTCAGGAAGGCAAATCTATTTAGAGTTGATTACAGATGACCATGGGTGATTTGAGGTGTCGTTTTTAAATAGCATTAGTTTTTTAAATCTCTTGTCATAAGATCGACTAAGAGATAACATGCAGAAGATGGGTAACAAAGTTTTCCTGTGTAACTTTAGCACTTACTACGGTTATCAACATGCATGCCATGTACGGTGTCTACTGGTAAAAAATCCCATTCGCAGAGGTTTATGTCCAACAATGGACCTCAAATGACTGATAGATGGTGAAAATCACAAACACATACCTACTCCGGTAGGTAATCTAACTTGGAATGCAAAGGTACCTTACAAGTGTTATAATTTGATGAAATTTGCATAAATGGCCTCGTTTCCGGGTTCACATACCAAGGCCATGATTGTTTGTATAGTTACGGCACAACCCAGGTCAGATAGAATACATTATTGTTCACACACAAATACAGAATACATTAGTAGTAGGTTTGCACTGAATAAGGGTAAATCTTTAGCACTCCAACCACGTGAGCTTAGATCGAGTGAAAGTTACTAGGTAGCCTAGTCAGTAGGTATATAAATCACAGAACTCTTATGTAGTTACTAATAAACAAAATAATGTGTGTAACCAGCATTTTAATAGATATAATTATAAGAATGATAGCAAAGGACACACAGACGATTTGATGGTATAGTATAGTCACTGGCCCCTGTATAGGACATCTCTGACCAACTCTATCGAAGCCATTCCCGAGGTCTAAGAAGGTAGCTTTATATGTAAATCAGCCGGCATCCACACCCTTCCGCCGAATCGAAAACTGAATCACGTTAGAAATAGGTGTGGCGGTATTTCCGCGGACGATTCATACTGGTTCTACCACCTTTTAAAATTAATTTAAAGTGTATAGCCATAATCATGCATTTACGCACAACCTACCTAATATAGGTGAGTAGATTTTATTACATTTTGTTGAATATGCTAGATAATCTGAATAACTAACTAATGCTCCTGAGAAAATGGCCTTAACGACGAGCGATGCAACAAGCGGCACGATTTTTTGCGTTGACCATGCAACAGGATTAGCGACGATGACAAAGTTGGACGTAACTATGTAGGCTCTTCATTTTGTACACAATTCAATTTAAATATTACTATTACAATACAAGTACTAAAGTATTCATATTAAATACTTTACCAATTTTATCATTTGTCCCTTGTATTCTGGTAACTTTCATTAAAATAACGTCAACACGTTTTAACCAAATTAAGCTGAGATTAAAATTCTACGTTCATTTATACAGTCATAGGAGCACTTAATTTTAACTTGTTTTAAGATATTAGCATAAAAACTAATACGTACTTACGTATATAGAGGTTAAAAAAATCACGTGCCGTGGCTTGGCAGTAGGTAATATAGCGTATAGCCATCTCTCGTAGCGTAATATAGCACATCTCTGGTGCTTAAAAAACCTTCCAATAAAATACGATATAAGGAACGAATGCCGCTTTTATCTTATACCTACCTGCAATGTAATATGCTGCTGTATTCTGATCTTAAATATACCTTCCATAAAGGAGACTTTATGTAATAACATTTTAGGATTAGTAAGTCTTAGGGTATCTCGTTATAAGTAATAGTAAGGATAGCGCTGTAAGTCTAATTGGAATTTGTAACTTAAAAGCGCACTACAAGCATGTTAGCAATTTCTATCGCTTACCGCAATTTCGGTTTTCAGAAGACATCTGTTAGCGACAAGTGAACAATTTTTAGCGGCAAAAAATGACTCAAGGTCGACATCGGACAATTGCGAGGTGAGGGGAGAGGGTCGCCTCTTCATGAATTGTTCAACTCCTAAACTGTTCGGGGATTACCAACGTCGTGAATGGAATTTCGGACTCTTTGTTTGAGTTTGTAAGAATGGCGTATTACAAATTCTACAACTTGCAAGACTTACTGTCTTGAAAATTTTGCACCCTTTGTTTATCTAGTTGTTACTGAATGGACTATTCTTCAATTCTAAAGGTGCTAGTGGTAAAGCCTAGCTATTTTTATCTTGTAACAGCAGTGTAGCGCTCTTGTGTTTTAGTTTAAAGGTTGTGGCGAGGGAGCCGGACATGAGATGAAGTGGAGAGGAATAGGCACTAGGAAGTCAAAGAGAAGCATTACAATATTTGGATTTGAAATTACCAAAAATATCCTTTCATACATAATTATGTAAGCCTTTCCGGATATACGCAATCAACTGATATTGACAGTACAGCTTATATCAAAGTCACTTTATTAGAAGAATAAGATAGAAAGTGCAATACACCGATCCTTACCGTACAAGTATTTCGTCATAAAGTGTTGTTTTACAAGTGTATTTGCTAATAAAATTAGGCGGAATACTTGAACAAACACTAACTAGTTGTCAACGCGCACAGTCGCACGTAGGCGCCGCGGTCTCCGTGAGAGATATGAAATCAACCGATATAACTGATATTGCATATACCTACGTAGTGAGTTATTTTTGCAACGTTCGAGTATCGCCTCATCGTTAAACTGCGTGCACGTGCGCATTAAACTACATACTCAAATAACGGTCGTTCACACGACGCAAATAAAGAAAATGACTGCTAAATACGTACTAACTGGGTGCTTAATACGTTTTACAATGTACTTGCATATCGGAAATCTTTAAGGCGCAAAACTAACGCTTTTGAAACATACATGAGTATAATATTACATTCTTTACTCGTTTTTGATACAAGTGTAAACGTATTCTGTGAGTCATCGTTAAATGCATGTGACACATCAACTCGTCACGAACACATTCGTACATGAAAGGTCGAAAGCTGAAACAGCTCTACATGTGTAGGACTATAGATATTTTATGTTTTGCCGCTACATACTATATCTGGAAATGATGTAATCAAGCGGTTCCACATTGTCAATGTCCGGCTGTAAAGGTCTTTCTATGTATAGATAGATATATTCATGATAATACTTTGTAGATATATTTATTATACGTTGTGTAAGTGGACGATGTTAAACTTCTTATTATTCTTGTGGTTTAATTTTTTTTGTCAAATTGTCATATTTTTAACTTGTAAGCAATTTACTTAGGAGTTAAGTACTTTTAAGTCGAAACAATTATATTTTTTTATGTTTACTTTTAAACATGAATCAACAGATAGGTACCTACTAGCAATCTCATTGGATATTCGATGGAAAATTACTCGTATAAACAGCGTAATAGTAAATGTGTCGATTGATGCCTAAATTAAGTAAACTGAAGCTTTTTTATTCAAAATGTTACCTTTTACTTTATTTATAAAAAAAATCCAGGCTTCTTTAAGGTTTCACCAAAAATAAGTACAAATGTTTAATTTGTGAAACATAATAACAGAAAATCTATAACTTGAAAATGTTAATAAAATGATAATATAGTTATGGAATCTAGCTGTGATCTTGAACATGTAGAATAATGCCGAACTCATAATTTACAAACTTCGGGTGTCGTGGGAAGCTGATGTTGTAGGCAGATCCATAAAAATATGTAGAGGCGAAAAACGTGACCGAAATAGAGCACGTGAGTTCTCGCCGACCACCTGTAAAATTTGAATAAGAAGAGAGGAAAATCCCCTTACGTACAATTTCTTATTGTTTCAAAGTAAATCATAAAGGTAATGGAATATTTATTGTACGGCTCACTTATATATGAGGCGACCATCTCAGTCCTCAGGAGTAGCGACGCATCTATGATCGACTTCAGATAGAACCCCTGTTCTATATGAAGCTTACCATCAGTAATCTCGTGCTGCATGCTCGTTTCCTACTTTAATCTGATAGAATAATTGTCTTTTAAGTGCACTAAGTTATCCAGATAAGTTC